>APFE031376732.1:200608-261058 GCA_000404065.3 Pinus taeda
TTTCTCTGGGGTGGGGTCCTGGCATATATCCTCTTCTTTTGATGTTTCTTGATCCTTTCCTTCCTCCTCTTCATATTCTATGTAAAATAATTCTTCTTAGCACACTTATGACCTTTAGTGCATTTGCTATCACAATTGTAACAAAGCCCTTTTTCTCTTTTTTCTTCCAATTGTTGTGGTGTAACCCTTGTAGGTTGTGGAAGGCTAGGAGAAACAACACTTCCATCTTCATAGCTGTGAGGGGTAGAATTCATTTTTGCCATAATTTTACTTTCTAGTATGTCAAAAATCCCTTTTACTCTTTCCAATTGTTGTGGTGTTGCTCTAAAGAAGGTGTTGCTCTTTGTATCCTCATAATGTGCTATCATTTCCCCTGTGAGAATTGACCACGTAACAAGTCGTTTACGAGAACAAAGCCCTTTATACCATAAAGATTGATCCGGTTCTAAATATGAAGATGCAATACATACCTTTTGTAATAGTGGTACATCATGTAGATCAAAATATTGCTCCATCTGAAGTATCCAATTTACCGGATCCTTCCCATCAAACTTCCTCATCTTGTTTTTTCTTGATTTTAGGAGCTCGATCTTGAAACGATTGTAACTCTGTACCTTTAGATCTTTAAGTTCTAAAATTGTTACCTGCAGTAGCCCTCTATTTCCTCTTTCCAACACCACTAGTTTGACCCTGATTGGATTCTCCAATGAAGAGTTATGCCAAATCTCCCACAGTGACCTGATTATAGACCTTTCCAGAAGAGTGAACTTGTATGAAGTGCCACGTGTCACTATTTGGACCTTTGGCTCTAAAAAATATCTAGAAGAAACTAAAGTTCGTCCTCTTTCTGTACCTTTTTGTGAAATTTCAATCCGATGCACAGAGAGAAAGTTATGAGGATTTTCCCCAAGTCACCTATTTGGAATATAATTAAGGAGTCCGAAAAAAGACCAACTTCCTCAAATCATATCTCCGCAAATATAGCGCGAAAATTTTTAAAATTCGGTCCTGAGATTTAGCACGATGTCTTCTCAAATGGGTTTTTGTTTCAACTTCTGAAACGTCGGAGAAAAAAAGTTATAGTGAAAATTCCATGATGACCTGTTTGGAGTAGCAAAACCCTAGATTCTAAAGCTTCGATACCAAATGTTATGAAACCAGCTCAAGAAAGGATAGAAAAGATAGATCAACGCCTTAGAATTCAGCCTCTTCAAGGGGGAAACCTCCTTTACATTACATAAATGAACAATTCTTGGATGATACAAATGAAAAGACCTCCTTTCTATATATAGGAGTCTAAGGGGTCATTATATAATCAGAGCCTACATAACAATAATAATGTAAGGGCACAATAATAACAATAGTGGGATTCTACGGGGCACAATAGTAACAATATGGGAACTACATGGGTACATCAATATAATAAGGGGGTTGTAATAATAATAATAAGGGGTTACACTAGTAGTATAGGGGCCTAACAAAATGACCTCCCATTTCCATTCGAGAATTGCAATAGGTTGTAGTAGACCACCTGAATGCTTAGATTTCTCCTTTACCCGCTGACAGTATAAACATATAACCACATAACTTAGCCACTTCCTTCTTTAGATTCGACCAATAGTAAAACTTCTTCACTTTCGTCAATGTATCATGATATCATGGATGACCCAAATATGGTTTCACATGAAACTCCCTCAAGATAAGATTCTTGAGCTCACTGCAATTCGACACATATATCCTATCTTGAAACTTCACCAAGCCATCTTCCATGAGATGATAGTCTGCATTCTGATTAGATGTACTTGTACCTGCGCCTGTACATGTACTCTATTGTAACCTGTGCATGATCTCCATTTCTTTGTCATCCTGTTGTCCTTCCTGTAAGATCTTATCCTGTAACTCTGTCCCATAGGATTTTATAGTTGTTATATGATTTACTTGTACCTTCCTGCTAAGAGCATCTGCAACCCGGTTTTCCTTCCCTTTGATGTATCTAATCTTGAAGTCAAACTCACTAATTGTAGCCAACCATCTAGCTTGCCTGAAATTTATATTCGACTAGTCAAACAAATACCTCAACCCACTATGATCGCTCATCAGTGTAAACCTCTTGCCCAGAAGATAATGTCTCCACATCTTCAGTGCATGTATAATCGTTGCTAGCTCAAGATCATGCATTAGATAGTTTTTCTCGTGCTCATTCAGTTTATGTGAGTCATAGCACACTACATGTCCTTCTTGCATGAGAACTCCACCAAGCGCCTTTTTGAAAGAATTTGTACACACCAAAAACTCCTTGTCCGGATCCGTAATATTTAACACTGGTGCATGCGTCAACAACTTCTTAAGCTGCGCAAAACTATCTTCACATTTCGCCGTCCATTCAAACTTATTAACCTTCCTCTGTAATGATGTGATAGGATATGAAATGTGTGAGAAGTTCCTAATGAACCTCTTGTAGTAACGTGCCAATCCATGAATTATATCACCTCATCTACATTGTTAGAAGCTACCCATTCCATGATGGCCTTTATCTTTTATGGATCTACTACTATCCCTTCTTTGGAGATGAGATGTCCCAAGTAGTGTACCTCATTCTGAAAGAAGCTACACTTGCTAAGCTTAGCATACAACTGATGCTCTCTTAGCAATATCAACATTGTTTTTAGATGTTTGACATGTTCTTCCTCATTCTTATAATATAACAGTATGTCATTAATGAATACAATAACAAACTTTTCCAAATAAGGACACAACACATTATACATCAAACACATGAATGTAGCTGGAGCATTAGAGAAACCGAATGGAACAACAACAAACTCATAATGCCCATACTTAGTTGTAAACACAATCTTTAAGATATCCTCTTCCATGATGCGTACGTGGTGGTATCCCGATCTCAAGTTGATCTTAGAGAACACTGTTGCTCCCTTTAGCTGATCAAACAAATAATCAATCCTCAGCAAAGGGTGCTTGTTCTTGATCGTTACCTTGTTCAACTGTCTGTAATCAATGAAAAATCTAAGAGTACCATCTTTCTTCTTTACGAACAACATTGGTGCACCCCAACATGATGCATAGGATCTAATGTATCATTTGTCTAACATGTTCTTTAGCTACAATTTCAACTCTACCAACTCAGGTGTGCTCATCCTGTAAGGTGCTTTCGATGTTGGAGTTGCCCCTGGTACCAACTCAATAGAAAAGTCTACCTCTCTGTGAGGTGGAAAATCTGAAATGTCCTTAGGAAATACATCCTGAAACTGCTTCAATACTGGCTACTTGCTCAACACATCCGCATTCTCAACCTCCTCACCCTTGTCACTGGAAATGTGTACTGCAAACATCACACAACCTTTTCTGCAACTACGCTTAGCCTGCATAGCGGTAACCATCCTCATTGATGTAGGCTTCTAACACTGTAAACTTTGAAACAGGAACTGATATTGTTAACCATTTCGTAGAGATAGCAAAAAAGTGACCCGATTTTGAAAAGGGGTGATGCAGAACACACATGTTTTTTTTAGAGCATAGTTTTTGGCACTTAATTTTATTTTATTATATCTATCTATCTATCTATCTATCTATCTATCTATATCTATATATATATATATTATAATATATATATATATATATATATATATATATATATATTTTTTTTTTTATGTACATTACATTACATTTTAGAATGGTAGTGATTTTCATGCTGATTTAAAAAAGTGGTAATTTTGCATGAGGCCCTTTTTTTAAAAGCCCTATTTTTTTACTTTAAATTTTCTAATGTATGAAATGTAAATAATTATTTTCGAAATTTAATAATTTTTGAAGTGGTCTTCTTCTACATATTTTCTTGTTTTTATTTTAATTTTTAGTGAAGTTTTTATTGCTTTGCATATTTAAAAAGAAGGTTGATATTTTGAATTTTCGATGTTCTAAATATTTATACATCGCTAATTAATATTTCAATCCACATGAAATAATTGTCTCTAAAAAACAATATTTTTTAACAGTTGACAAAAAAATAACCATTTTTAACATAAATATAACTAAAAAAGTACATGTTTTGATAATTTTTTGTAATATTTTTGCTAGAGATGACATGTCAAAATCACAATTTCTATAGGAAAATTTTAACTAAAAATGGTTAAATAATAGTTTTTTTATATGAATTTCATGTCAAAAACTAATAATAATCACTATTTTTTTTCAAAAAATAATGATTAACATAAAAATTAATGTGAAAATCACATAATACAAATATTGAACGCATAACAACCTTAATTGAGTGCTCATTCTTCTCATAAAATGCCAAAGTCAAAACATTACAAGTATAACTAATTAATAGTTACAAAAAATGAGCTTGATTTCCAAGCATAACTTAAATTCAATCAACAATGTCACATAATCCAAACTCTTCGTTCTCTGGAGTTTCATCATTGTCTTCTTCCATAATATTTTCTGCTTTAGTTTGCTCATTTTCCTCCTCTAATGGATCTTTGATGTCTGCGAATCTACCAATGTGTGCATTTCCAATCATTCGGTGTAATGGTGGTTGGGGTTCCTTTGCCTTTTTTGCCACACGTGATTCACTAAAGTCTCGTTTCTTCAACCCAATTTCTTGCATTGCATCTCAAAGAAATTGAAGAGCATTAATTCTTTGTTGAATAAAATTGCACTATATTGGATCTTTTTCAATGGAAATGCAATTTCTTCCTTTTTGAAGGCAACATGTTAGTGTTGTACCTAATTATCAAGCACAAAAGAAATAATGAAGTAAATTAGTACAATGACATATAAATTAATAAATAACATATTGAAATTCAATTCCATATAATAAAACTTACCTGAGCCAGAAAATAAAACCAAAACCCATTCTCCTTCATTTGAACATATGTCTATAAGGTAGTTACTCAATAATTGTGGTTTTTTATAAATGTTAACTATCTCTCCTTTAGCTTCTTTGTCTTCATATGTTATTTTTCTCACAACAATATCATAAGTCGGTGTTTGGCTATGACTCTTTCCATCTACCCGATTAAAAATCATAGACATATAGCTATCATCTTTTGCCCAACTATAAATATGGATGAAATCACAATCATTTATAAATGGTTGATCTTCACGGTTAAGAAGATTTGGCTTTTGCCTGTAACATGAAATAGAAAAAGTTCAATTAACTTGTACATAAATGTATTTTTTAACATTAATCAAATATACATTTTAAACGTCTTACCATGTAAGCTGCATCCTTGAATTTGATTTCCCCTTGAAGCTTGACAATAACATTGCCAATTGTGTGTTTGAATGAAATGTCACAAATATCCATAATGGTGATGACATAACTTCTAGAAATCCTGCAACCACTTTACTAAGAGCTTGATAAGTATAAGGGTCATTGTCATAGTCAATGTTTGGAATATTGAAACCATGGGGAATATCTGCAATAACTAGGGCATAATCCCTTTTAGGTATGAGTTTAGCAATGTCTTCACAGTCGTCTTGTATTACTTGATATTGAATAGTGTCTAGCACATTCCAAATGAAATGAGTAAGCGTTGGATCAAGTTCGACATTCTTAAGATGTTGCTTCTTCAGTCTTTCGATCTTTATTTTTTCAATAAAGGTTATGAAACTATCTGGTGCTCTATTAGCTTCCTTCTTCATCTTTTATAAAATAAACAAATATATGTGTAAGTTGTAAATTAAAAAATGTATACATATGAATAAAAATGAATGTATAAATCAACATACCTTTTTAAATGCAAGATATTTTTTTTTTTAATGTTGATGTAGAACTTAAATCTGGATAGTTGCATACAAAATCATCCCAACTATCTTCATTCAACAATTTAACCTTTTGTTCTTGAATTTTCATGTAAACTTTGTGACTGCATAAATAAAGTAAAAAAAGTTAATATAATGGTATGTATAACAAATGCTACCAAGAACAATATGTTATATTTAAAATAAAATTATAATCTAGAAATAAATAAAAATAATTCAACAAACTTACTTTTGAAATTCCTCAGACATTTCCTCTAATGATAATTCCCCTGACCTCACATGAGATAATATTCCTTTGACAAGTTTTTCATCCTTCACTCCTTGCAATGCACTCCAAGGTGTGATAGTCATATCTTCTAGAAGTTGCTTCACTTCAGGACCTGATTTACTATTGCTACATATCAATGGCTTATACTTTTTCACCTTTTGGTTTTTAATGCCCATGTTCTCCCACACGCTAAAAATCTCATTAATCAACTCCCATATCTCTCCAGTTTTAAACGCCAACTAGAAAATGTTATCAACACCTCTGAATAAATCACTAAATTTGCCGCCTTTCCCGCCTTTTGAATTTTTTATCTCTTTAATTCGATAGCCTATTTCCATACAACATTCCTTTTGAAAATCTATAGTAACATTTATCCTATCCCCACCACATTTTTCTTCAAATTCACTATGAATAAATGTAACCCTTCGGATGAAAGTCATAGACCTCCTATATTCATTATTTCAATTATGATCCCATGCCACCGCACCTTGAAAATCGGTTGACCAACTGAGCCGACTGTTGGGTCCGGCCCCCTAGCCCACCATGGTGGCCCAACCATTACCCCCCACCCAACCCTGACGACCCTACCACACTGCAGACCGTCGGGACGAAGGGGTGGGGCGGAGGGACTGCTCGCGGGTCATCGGGGTGGCTAGCTCCCTCGCGCAACCCTGATCGCCCGCATGCCCGTGGGGTGGCAGGGTGATTCTTAGAATTGCCTTGCCACCCAGCGGGCAGGCAGGCTGCCGAGGTGGCATGGGGGGAGCTACGGCAAATCCCCCCCGCACCACCCCGGCATCCTGCCACCGTGTGGGCTAGCGGGCTAGGGTGGAGAGTCGGGTAGCTATCCCCATCTCCCCTCACCTATGGGCTCGTTTGGCCGCCGTGAGCATTACTGGGCCCATTTGGCCGCCGTGAGCATTATCGGGCCCACCATGTTCACTGTAGGCGTAGTGGGTAAATTTGGTCTTCAAAAAGTTTTAATTTAAAATAAAAAATTTAAACTTCATTAAATTTATTTAATTGGGAAATTTGCAAAGAAAAAAATTAACTAACCTTTCAAATGCGAGAATCCTTCGTTGAATATGTTGTTGATAGCAATGTAGTTGCTCTACAAATTCGCTCCAAGTCTTTTAACGAACCTCGGAAAACCTTGATGTGATGTGAGTAATAGTGATAATGAAATTTATTATATAGGTGAAATTACAGAGATGTTTTATCATACGGTTAATGTGGGATTAATTTAAAAAAAATAAAAAAAATTAACATGTTAATTTTTTTTATGGTGATATAGGAAACTATGATAAAGCGAATATTATGGAATTGTTTTACAGCGTGGTGAATTTGGGTTTAATTTGTTTTAGAAGGTATTATAAAAATTAAAAAAAAACATTCAATTGTTTAGTAAATATTATATAGTTTAACTATTAAAATAATTTAGGTAAAAGTTTTAGTTTACAATTTTAAATTTAAAGATTTATTTCATAAAAAAATTTAGTTTAAATTTTTCAATAAATTGTAGAGTAAAATATTGAAGGGAAATACATGGAAAAAAAATTTGGAGGGAAATATTTTGGTGAAACTTTTTGGAAGGAAAATTTCATTCTCTAAGCAATTTATTATCTTTAGGAGAGTCTGCATTTGTATCATTCAACCTCTTCTATTTGAAAGGGATGGATTCTTCTGATAGTGAAGTTTCTCTTTGTAAAGCATCAACATATTTGTTGCGTAAAAACTCTAATCATATTGATGAATATAAAGGAAATTATTCCACTATGAATAGAAAGTCAATTCTTCCACTTAGGCCTAATCCTAAGGAGTATGCAAGCAGCACTGATGAAAGAGGGGATAAAGAATTTCAAATAAATAACTAGTCATGGATTCCACTTACTCCTAATCCTAAGGATTATGAGAGCAACAATGATGAGGAGCATGATGAAGAATTTCAAAAGAATGGAGTGTCATGATGTCCAATTAGTCATAATCCTATGGACTATGAGAGTAGCAATGATGAAGAGCATGATGATGAATTTCAAAAGAATGGAGTGTCACAGTGTCCACTTAGTCCTAATCCTATGGACTATGAGAGCAGTAGTGATGAAGAGCATGATGAAAAATTTCAAAAGAATGGAGTGTCATGGTGTCCACTTAGTCCTAATCCTAAGGACTATGAGAGAAACATGGATGAAGAGCATGATAAATTTTTTCAAAAGAATAGAGTGTCACGGTGTCCACTTAGTCCTAATCCTATGGACTATGAGAGTAGTAGTGATGAAGAGCATGATGACGAATTTCAAAAGAATGGAGTGTTACGTTGTCCACTTAGTCCTAACCTAAGGACTATGAGAGCAACAGTGATGAAGAGCATGATGAAAAATTTCAAAAGAATGGAGTGTCACGGTGTCCTCTTAGTCCTAACCCTATGGACTATGGGAGCAGTAGTGATGAAGAGCATGATGACGGATTTCAAAAGAATGGAGTGTCACAGTGTCCTCTTAGTCCTAATCCTATGGAATATGAGAGCGGTAGTGATGAAGAGCATGATGACGAATTTTAAAAGAGTGGAGTGTCATGGTGTCCACTTAGTCTGATCCTATGGACTATGAGAGCAGCAGTGATGAGGAACATGATGACAAATTTCAAAAGAATGGAGTGTCACAGTGTCCACTTAGTCCTAATCCTAAGGGCTATGAGGGTAGCAACGATGAAGAGCATGATGACGAATTTCAAAAGAATGGAGTGTCACGGTGTCCTCTTAGTCCTAATCCTATGGACTATGAGAGTAGCAGCGTTGAAGAACATGATGATGAATTTCAAAAGAATGGAGTGTCACAGTGTCCTCTTAGTCCTAATCCTATGGACTATGAGAGCAACTTTGATGAAGAGCATGATGACGAATTTCAAAAGTATGGAGTGTCACGATGGCGTCTTAGTCCTAATCTTATGGACTATGAGAGCAACAGTGATGAAGAATTTCAACTAAATAAAGTGTCACAATGTCCACTTAGTCCTAATCCTATGGACTATGAAAGCAACAACGATGAAGAACATGATGAAGAATTTCAAAAGAATGAAGTGTCATGGTGTCCACTTAGTCCTAATCCTATGGACTATGAGAGCAACAATGATGAAGAGCGTGATGAAAAATTTCAAAAGAATGGAGTGTCACGGTGTCCTCTTAGTCCTAATCCAATGGAAAATGAGAGAAGTAGTAATGAAGAGCATGATGACAAATTTCAAAAGAATGGAGTGTCACGGTGTCCAAGTAGTCCTAATCCTATGGACTATGAGAGCAGTAGTGATGAAGAGCACGATGAAAAATTTAAAAAGAATGGAGTGTCATGGTGTTCTCTTAGTCCTAATCCTATGGACTATGAGAGCAGTAGTGATGCAGGACAGGATGAAGCACTTAGTCCTAATCTTAATGAATATAAAGGTAGCAATGACAAAGGACAGGATGTAGCATTTTTAGTAAGTAAACAGTCACATTTTTGATGTAGTCCTAATTCTATGGACTATGAGAGCAGCACTGAAAATGCACATAAGGAAGAATATTGAATAAACATCGAGTCAAATTTTCCATTTAGTCTCAATTCTGAGGACTATGACAGAAGCACTAAAGAAGGGGAAGATGAAGTATATCCTCCAAGTTAGTATTTCAAAAGCACAACTGATCATAGTGTGGATAACATTCATCTTAATGATGATCTAATGGTGGAGATGTTGCCAAGAAATATTGTATCGAGGAGTAGGAGCATACCTTTTTGTATCAATGCAAGATGTTCTAGTTATACAAGGGGTAGAGCAGAATATCTGTCGAGAAGAAGTTATATCAGTGCTCTCATTTCAAGTGAATGTTGTCAAAAAGATTGATTGAAACATAGGGATTTCAAATTTGCATTAGAGAAAAGGAAGAGATATTTGTCAATGAATAAAAGTATGAAAAATTCATATTTAGTTGGGTGCATGCAATCTACATTGTCATGTTATGATTATCATATTGGGTCTTTATTTATCTGTAGATAGGCTTTCAAAATGTTTCATTCAATGGGGTATTTTCGTCTCTCGAGAATTCAAGAAAAATTGGAAAAGGATCACACATTTTATTTAGAAGTACGTCATAAACGACAGTTTGGGCCATTATCAAATACTGCAATGTCAAGGATGAAATATTTCTTTTCAAAGCATGGAGAGTGTATGCCAAATAGAGGTACAATACATATTCCAGATAATTTTTCAAGACGAGAAATCAACAACTTATACAAAGAATATGCAGAGGGTGTTGAGGGACATGGTCGGTTTATTACATATCATTATTTTGTGAAGGTATGGAAGAAATAATTCAACAATGTCTGTATTCCTAAGAAGACAAGGATGGGGATTTGTAGTACATGTGCTTCTCTTAAATAAAAAAGGGACAAATGTGAAGGGTCATAAAGAGGTAAGCATTCATAGCTTTAACTTTTAAAATTGTATAGTCATCAACTATGAAAACATATTTCTTTTATGTTGTGTAGATTCAATTGTCAAAGAACTTCAGGAGCATCGCGAACAACAAACAAGTGAAAGGAAAAAGTTGTACAAGCATCGAAAGAAGTGTTACGATAATACGAATAAATATTTGGGTTTGATAATTAATGGTATGGACCAAAAGAAAACACTTTTACCACATTTTTTTCACACACCCAAAAATTTATAGGAGGAAAATTTTATTCAGTATCACTTGGTCGGTTGTATGGTCTTTAATGGGAAAATGTTGCCAAGGGTGTACTTCATAGCTCCAAATATTCATAACGATGCAAATTTGGAAATAACCATAATTCATGATGTGATTTCTCATTGGGCTGGTAATCTTCCTGAAGTTTTGTATCTACAATTGGACAACACTTGCTGTGAAAACAAAAATCAGGTTGTTTTTGGATATCTAAACATGCTTGTTGAATTGAGAATTTTTTAGAGGGTAAAGGTTGGTTTCCTTCTTGTTGGGCACACTCATGACCATATTGATCAGATGTTCAGTCGTTGTTCAGTCACATTGAGGAGGAAGGAAGTTGGGAGCTTGCCATCATTAATTGAATGTATTAAGAAATCATACATGCTAGATCCTACTTTGATGTGTTGGAAGAAACTATTGACATGCGAAGGTTTATTTTGGGATCGCATGGTGAGGAGAAATGCATTGAACAACTTAATGACATTAGCTTCCAACATCAATTTCGTATCAAAAAAATTGACGGGAAAAAACTAATATGTGGCAACAAGTATTCAACTACTATAGAATGGGCACCGTCATCAGGGTTCGAATTTTTGAAGTTCATTCCATATCATCCATATTTGCATCAAAAATATTGTTATTACAATTAGTTGGTGAAGTTCATAATGCACACAGACAGAATAGAGATATAAATTATTCTGATTGCCTAAAAGAAATAAAAAAATGTATTAGATATACATATGAATACTTTGACATTGTTGATTCAGTTTGGTGGGAGTCATTTTTCAATAATCAAAGTGATATCATTTTAACAACAAAAAATGAAAAATGAATATATACCTTTGAAAAATCCATTTATTTGGCCACAAAATGTGTCAAATGAACATGAGGAAATAAACATTGTTGAACAACAACAATCTCAAGGTATTATTAATTCTTCATAGGGAGAGGAAAGAGAGATGTATATTGGTTCCAAAAGATCTCTTGCACAACGTGAAGCCATGGAAGACCTTTACAGGGGTTCAGTATAGGATATTAAGGAGGGTTGCATGATCGTAGTGCTAGCAGATGGAGATCCCAATGGTTATCCATTCTTGGTTGCTAAGGTTATAAAGGTCTTTATAGAAAATGAGGATGTTACAAGTGTCGAAGTACATTGGTATGCCACAAATACACACCCATTCAATGTTGTGTATAAGCCAGAGATGGTAGTTGACAAAAAAAATGGCGGAAAGAGAAAAAGAAAGGGTACAAATATAAATCGCTGCCGCACAAACATCTTAAAATTAGAGGATCTTGACATACTTGTTTATGACTTCAATTTAACAAAGAGAAGAACTCTTTGCTTCAAGACGATAGAGATTCTAAAAAGGTTGTTACGAGAAGAAATAGTGTTGAGATGAGAGTCTGCTAAAAACAGTCATAGATCTAGAATAATTTTGAAAACTGAAATGGTGGCATGCATGTGGACTCAGATGGGGCACTAGTTGATGAAAGAGAAGAATATGGAACATCTTCGTCAGCATCCAGTCATTCATCTGAAAATGTGAATTCGAATGGTGTGCAAGAAAATATGAGTGATTTTGAATAATTGTCTAAGACAATTTATATAACTGATGTTTGCATCGTATCTTGAAATATTTTTTTTTATTTCCATATGGTGTTAAATCAGAAGTTATGAATCATTTTTATGTTGTTGGATTATATGTCTTAATTATGATAATTTTTATTGTTTAGAATAGCTACAATGCAACATTAAATTAAAGATATAATGTATGTTTCATTCAATATACAAATAATGACATTTTGATTCATTTAGTCATGTAATTTGTTCATAATGTCATGGTTTTTTAATTTTATGGTTGAAAAAATTCCATTTTTTTTTGTATCTAGCATGTTATGGTTGAAAACATGTTGAATTTATACTTAGGAAAGGAAAATGTTATTCTACCAAAAACATTAGTGTGTTTTTTCCTCATAAACAACTGTTTTTTTGCACATAAAAATTCGGTTTTACTAGCATTTTTTAAAAATGTTGAAAATTGACCCTAAAAAAAAATCATTGTTCCAGTATCAACACTTTTTCGTTTTCAAGGTGTTTTCTGCATGAAAATTTCATTTTCACTGCCATTTTTAAAACATGTTCAAAATTGACCCTAAAAAGAAATTCAACGTTCTAGGGTACACACTTTTCGTTTTAGCACTGTTTTTGATGTTTTTACGGGGTTTTTTGGCCAGAGTTCCTGTTTTGAGTTTATAGTTCCCGTTTCAAAGTTTACATTGTTTTCTTCTTTCCCTGCAAGATCCTCTTTTCCCCACTATCATCCACACAATCAATGGCCTTATTGAAGCGATCCACTTTGATTCTGTGAAGGTATAGCCAATCCATACCCAACATCATACTATTTGATCCCAATGGCAATACATTCAAATGTGTTGGTGTAGGCATACCATTTAACTCAAATGCATAAGATCGTACCCAATGGTAAACTCACTTCTTTGTACCAGTAGCCAACTGTACCAACCACGATTCTTCATGCACTTCTTTTCTCAAACCACAGTTATCAACCAAGTCAGGATTAATATAACTATAATTAGAGCTAGGATCAATCAAAATATAAACAACTTGAACACAAAGCTTACCGTCCATCTCAATGATCAATGTCTGATGATCTGCTTGCCCATTGTCCACAACTGCATAAATCCGAAGAATGCTATGACCAACATCACAAACTTTATGCCCCTCCTGAGCACTGTAGATATGGGGTCTACCACCACTCTGATACTGCGGACAATCCCTCTTATGATGATCCTTACCACATATCCAACATTGCAATGGTTCCCTACCACCGCCTCTAGCCTACTACTCTCCATGTCGCTTCTCAGTTGTATTAAATCTCTTGTAAGGAGCTACATTATCTTTCTCACTTGCATATTGAGTTCTTCCTCTCTTTGGTGGCCATTTTCCCATAGCTTTCTCATTTCTTTTAAAATCATGCTCGGCTCAACTTTGTGCTTTGACTATTCATAATAATGCTTCAACTTTCAAATGGCTTCCTCCAATGATCTAGGCTCATCGAACTCAATCCGTTATCTATATGCAACTGGAAATCCATTGATGAATCTCTGAACCTTGGCCTTCTCCTCTATTAGGTAAGGTATATATCTCAACAACCCCAAAAATCTACTAGTGTACTCCTCATCTGTCATATAACCCACCCACAACTCATAAAAATCCATAGCTTTGTCATCATAATACCTCTGAGACAAGTAATTCTTCTTGAAGATCCTTTCATATGCATGCCAAGTCAAATTCATCCTCATGTATGTCCTTGACATTCTTCACATCTTCCCACCAAATATTCACTTTACCTTTGAGATTGAAAAGGGCTATCCTTGCTTTCATGTTTTCTGAGTAATCATGAAATCTAAAGAATTTCCTCATGCCAAGCAACCAAGCCTCCACATATTATGATTTCTTCATCTCTCCATCAAAGGTAGGTGGCTTTGCCTCCTTGAACTCATCCAACAAGTATCACCTATCATTCCTCCTATGCAGATGATAATGATGATGATCATGATGTCTATCAGAACTAGAATTAGAGTAATACATGTGTCTATCACCCCTCCTATCTAGAGCGTCCAACATCCTACCATCTCCGATAATGTCAGATCTATCTGACCTATGTCTACTATGAGACCTACTTCCGCATGCTCAATTAGTTCTATCCTCATGTCCACGGATAATCCGAAGAGGTCCTTGTTGCTGCGAATATGACAAACTCTGAAGTAATATCACATTCACCTCTGCTTGTTTCTCTTTTGCATGCATGATTTTGTCATTGTTTTCTTTGAAACTCCTTATTTATTTCTTCAAGCTTCTCAATGTGTTTACCAAGTCAGAAGAGTTCCCCACACCACGCTGCCCATTTGATGCATAGGGAGATTGTATGTAGTCTACTACCTTGCTAGCCATCCGATCTCTTTCCTACAAGGCATACTATGTCAGCTAAACCAAATCACCATAAATCAATGTACCATAGCATACTCGGGGAGGATACCTTGTTTGCAAGATCATCAAATCAATGTGATGCATGTACAACATAACCATAATAACATATAGAAATATATCAATAAGTGCATCAACGCGTAACCATCATACTAACTAGGGTGTAGTCATTAATACAAGACCATATCAATAGTGAATGCCATGACCTCATGCATGACAACAACTAATAATCCAGTATACACATTGCGTCACACAACTATCCACCTGCATAAGCAATGCCTAATCAATTACACATACACATAGCCACATGTAGTTGAGCATAAGCGATCAATTATTGTAATCAACCTACAATACCGATGCATGTAATTAAATAACCAAGAATGAAACCCAACTTACAAGGATGTAATCAAGTTGCATATAGTTGTATAACTAATCATATACCCATGATGATGCATTCCATAAAATTGACATCAAGTTCCTCATGATAACTTTACCACTACCATGATCAATATGATGCAGTGCAACAAGCACATGGAACGCAAGTGTAAGAGTCAGACTCGAAACGGACTTGCATGCAAGACCAACACATTCAACCTTATTTGTAGCACCCAATGTAACCCAAAGAGAGTGTAACCATGCTCTGATACAAATCCATACACCCCCTCCTAGGTATACCCAAAGTAACCATGCCAACTAGGGTAAACATGAGGAGAGATGCTACTACAATCATATTCGACCTCCTATGTTACCTTAAGGAAGTGGAATCGATGGAACATCACATATAGTCATCCAATATCATCAACATAACCCTCAGGAGACAAGTCAGGCACTCAGACAACCTATCCTTGGGTCCCACTACTATTCCACAACTTTTAGGCCATAGTCGCTCTCATGCTATGGGCAAGGGAGCGACCAACAACCTAAAGTCGCTCTTAGAGGCCTGTCTAACAATGACTGTGGACCATAATTTCTAGTTCAGTGCCAACGACCCCAGGATTTAAGCCTCTTTTCTAGCCTAGAATCTTGGCCTCTACCCAAAACTTGTTGTAACTTCCAAAATTCATTAAAAACACAATAAAAATATTGATCAATCAAAAATCACCCTTAGGCCTAGGGCTGAGCATCCCCAACTAATATGAAATCTTACAAGATTGATTATTTATGCAAATTTATCAACATTAACTAAGGTTGTAGAAGTGTGAATGAAAGAGGGAAATTGATTATTAATATGCCATAAACATAAACTTGAGAGCAGAAAATAACATAACAGCAAAAAAAGGAGAAGAAAACACTGCAAATTGTTGACGTAGTTCATCCCTCTTGGACTACATCTTCGGGTCCGCTTCCAAGTGGGCACTTTTATGAACGAGATGCAGCAGGTCGGGAGAGAATAACTATTTCTATTCGAGTGGGGAGAAATAAATCTATTTGCAGGGTGACAGAAAAAGGGCAATTGAAGCTGAAGGCGGAGGAAATGATCCAAAGAGTTTCTTTACATGATATTTCACCAACTGATATGTGCACATAGGCAATTCTGGTTAATGTAGAAAGAAAACATTATGTCTTAGCTTTCTAAAACCTATCTCCATTCTCAATTTGGCTCAAGGATGTTCAAGATATGATTACATGAACAAAAGTAGTCAATAGTACGCCCTAGTTCTGCAACTCACTAATCATTTCCTTAACCACTTGTGCAATGGTTGAGTATTTTAATAGGCCTCAGGAAGGG
This sequence comes from Pinus taeda, assembly GCA_000404065.3. NCBI lineage: Eukaryota > Viridiplantae > Streptophyta > Pinopsida > Pinales > Pinaceae > Pinus > Pinus taeda. The sequence continues at coordinate 217,116 of APFE031376732.1, forward strand.
TCTAAGGTTGAACCTCCCAGGCTCAACATAGAAACTGTTTGGGTTTGGTGACCGAGTTTTTACATAGTGCAATGAGATTTCAACACCATGCTAAAACTCATGTTATCTCATTTTAACAAACCATTTAACTTTAATACATTCCTATGTTAGTGCATATGGATTAATACATGGAACATACATACTTTGGATATGATTTAATACATATGGTTTAAAAATTGGTTGGACCTTAGTGCTTTCCCATTATTAATCCAACTATGGCACAATTTATAAGCTATTGTATTTAAATGCCGAAGGTGCAACCATATCTCTATGTCATGTGACACATCTCCGTTGCCTTCGATGGTGGCCATATATGCATCCAGCAGTTGACAACAAATCCACTCCATGGCAAGACAACTCCCAAAGGGTGGTATATATAACTGATGTGTATCGATCCAATGCTAGCTCTGATGGTGACATAACACTACTTCATTGGATGCCATACTCCATGTGCCATGTGTTGAAGAATCTTAGGGCAAAGCAGTGTATTGTGATTCTTCGTTACTTGATAATAATTTGTGGATTATTTTTACTTTTCCTTATTATATTATTCTTCTTCATATGTGTGTACTTCATCACACTTCTACCAAAACATAAAAACAAGAACACACAAAGTTGGCTCTCTGCCAGGGCCAAAACCTCTCTTCTCTTGAGAGGAAAACCGTTGAGTGAATTTCTATTATTGAAGTTTCTATTGATAAATGCCAAACCCTAGACCCCTGAGAAGAGTATACTCCAAGCGCAAGTCAATTCCTTCCTTATTTCTTCACCTTATTCCCCAACACTTCTTCCAACACTTCATTCTCCTACTCCTTGGTGGTAGGTTGTCTTATGCTAGTTCTAGAAGAGATGTTTCGTCTTGATCCTAAGTATACCTACTCACATAGGATGATGCTTTTATTCTCTTCACCAATGGAGATTCTTCTTCATGTAAGATTGCAGACTTGATGTGGTAGCATTGTAACCCTAAACCTCGAACATGTGGGAGGTTTCGTGGTGTATTTGGTTCCTTTCTCCTTCGTATGTGAGAGTCTATTCTTCGATCCAATGAGAGGCATTATAGGCCTAAGTTTCAAGCCCAAACAATGAGAAGTATGGGACTATTATATTGTTGTTGATATTTCCATAGAAATCCCTCCTTTTCTAGGACATGTGACTGCGTTTTTCCCTAGAAATAGTCCTTCAATATTTGCTTAGACTTCTCCCTCCTTCGCTGCACTAGAGGATCTTTATCTTCGACTTGTCTCACTCTAATATTGGCTCCTTGTCTTCAATTATTTCATAAATTCTTGAATAGGTTATAGAGGAGTAGACAACCACTATATATATAGAGGTATGTCCCTCCATTTAGGCCGACTAGAAGGTTGATTTTTCACCTTGTTTGTAGGCCGACTTGTTGAGTAGACTTTCGATAGTTTCTATGGTGGTGTAGTATGCTTGAAGGAGCTTCTTGCTAGTGCCTTTGCATAGGAGTAGACTTGACTTTTCTTGAATGTTTTTCTCTTTGACTTTAATATATATTTATACATCATGTAACATGTTGTTAAGTTCTTCAACATAATTCTTTTGACTCTTGGACTCACCTATAGCACTTTGACATGTGCTAGACCTACTTCAATGAGTAAGAAACTCATTGACATATATTATAAAAATAATATTACTTTTCTTGAATAAGTACAAATATCAAAATTACATTTATGAAGACCGAACCTAGTTACAACACTCCCTCTTAACTAGGGAGGTATTCATACAACATTAAAAGGTGTTTCACTATTATCAATCTTTGATGAATTCACATAAGAGAAACCAAATTAGAAATCCATCTGTTATAGAATCATATCCATCAACATTATCATAGTTTAAGGCCTTGAATAAAAACTCCATCTCTTCATGAGATCATGAGCTACAATGTTGGCGAAACCAATGATTCATAGACACATTCAATCATTGTCTCTCAAGGTTCATACCCACCTGGGTGTTCATTGAGTATGACCTTCTATGACTATTCTTGTCTTGGCTTCCCAACCCTCAAAGAATATCGTCCCCTTGCCTAATTTTGAATTGGGTTCCCTACAAATCCTCAAAGAGTATTGATTGCTAGATGATTACCCAATCCTCCCATTCTTTCTTCCCAAGTGAAGACAAGAATGTTGTGTCTATCTTGTGTCTACATTTCCATTCATGGCCTTAATCTACACTTACGGCTGCTAGTCCTGGTCTAGTGCATGAACCATGAAATGGGAAAACACAATTGTCACTCCTTTGTAATTAGGGGTGATCCAAAACCCCCTGTTGATCAAGGATCTATTAGAGCTCCCTCTTAACTAGGGACTCTTTCCTTCATCAACAACTTGATCTTCTTCATGGGTTCTTCAGCTGCTTGATTTCCTTCGTTTCTTTGATGTCATGAAGTATTTGTTCAAACTTCTTCTAGGTAGGGCACCATCCATTAATCAATTTCCTTCCTATTTTGTCATGTCATTTCTTCCTTTGTGGAAAGTGTATTTCTTGCATACATTAGGTTTTGTTATCTGGCTACTCTTTTTTCATTTGTCCATGCTGCTGGCATTATGATACAAATTGAGCACTATGACACAGGCGTTGTCCTTGATGGCAACTCACTCAGATGATAGATCACAGTTCAGACTCACAAAATGAAGAAAAAGAGGTATACACAGGTTCCCCATTAACCAAGCGCATATACAAGCGATTTCGCATACCAAAAGGCACGTATAGCATACACACGCACTTTCACGGAAGGAAAGGTGCGTACATGTTGGAAAACATGGTTTTGATCTGTGCTATTTGGTCCATGGTATTTTGATACATAGTATTGGTCCAAGGTATTGATTCTAAGTGGTTTTGAACCATGGTATTGAGTAAGGCCTAAGAATATAAAAGGAGGAGAAGATCATTAGGCAAAGGTACTCAAGCATTGAATATCTAATGAAAAGCAAGATCTAGAATACAGGTCATTGAGTTATGGTGCACAGCTAGATCTGAATCAAGGATGAACTTGAGCACTTGATGAAGGATAAGTTCTATTAATGGGTCAAGATCTTAAGACTTGAAGTGAAGTATCTTTGTGTGGTTTTGAACCTTTATCTAAATAATTGGCACATGTTGTAATTTGTAAACATGATGATCTGGGTATAACTTATGTCTGAATAGCTGTAAAGGTTAAGTCATCATTCACAGATTTGTACGTAGGTTCACTATAGTAAAAGCACGTATGCATGCTAGTTCAACATTTCAAAACACCATATACGCTGGCTCGCCTTGATAAAAGTGTGTATGCATGCAGGTTAAACACATTGAAGTAGTGTATACCTCATAAAATATGCTTTAGCTACTTTTGATTGCTGTTGTAGTGTTCTGGGTTCTGGCTTGGGTTCTAGTTACTGTTACTGTAGTCTGGTTGCAGTATTCTGAGAAGTGATTGTTTGATTCAGTTTTGGTTGGTGCAAAGGAGAGTGATTGATGAAGATATAATTGATGGTTGATTGATGTTATTGATGGATCCAGTCTGAAAATTTATGAAATGTGGTCCCTGGAAGAAAAGAGAAAGTTGTAGCCTTTTGTAGGCCTGTACCTACGTACTAGTAAACAAAATAGCTAGTACAAGAGCTAGGGGTTGTAGCTCCCTTCCAGGAGAAGCTGGGGAATGAGAGAAGGTTGTAGCCTTCTGCAGGTAGAAGCATGCGTACTGGTATAAGTCTGCACCAGTACAAAAATTGTAAAAAGAAGTTTCTGATTAAAAGAAGATAAAGATGATTGCAGCAGGTGGTTTTCACCCACATTGGGTTTCCACCTTATATCTTGTGTTCATGTGTGTGATTGTCTATTCTATTTTTTTTACTGCACCTAGTTACTGTTTATATGGTTTTGATGCACAGATTAAGGACCAACATATGATGAATTAACTAAGTTATAAGTTTGAAGGGTATACACTAGTTTCCTTACATACAGCTGCATATACACACAAGTTTAATTAGCTGAAGTAGCATATATGAATTTTATTATGGAAATGAAATATTGACTTGCTAATACTGATTCACCCCCCCTCTCAGTATTATTTCCATCACATGCTTCAGAATACTCTTCTCATGGATGCTTTGTTTTACTTTCTTGTTTACATGCTTCGACCTAGTATCCCATCATGACTTCATCCTAATATTGGTTCAACATTTCTTTTTGCTAGATGGTTTCTTCATCATGACATCTGCATAGAGTAGAATCAATTATCTACAACTTTTAAATATCCAAGAACTTCATAGGTGTCAAGGTCCCTTCCTTCCTTTGTTAGAGTTGTCATGCCTTCTTTTAGGAGATATCTTCAAAGTATTTTATCAGATAGTGATTCTTGGTGATCATGGTGTTCCTCACATGCTTGATCTCTTTCTTCATTTTCTCCTTCTTAGGTATATAGGTCAACCATCTTATGCTTCTTGTGAGAGAATTTATTCCTTGGTTTTTTCCTGGAATAGTAAGCATTTCTTCTTGCTTCGTAGTTGTTGGACACCTAATCCTCAATGGGTTAGTGTGGAAGCCGAATGGAAAAAAGGAGTCCAAGAGACCTTGGGATGTGAAACCCAATGGTCACATAATGTACTATAAATGTATATCTCTTGTTAATAAATATGGTATTCTCATGTTTATCTTTCATATTGTTCTTGCTCCCATGTGTGTTTAACATGGTATCAGAGCTGCAGGTGCATTCTTGCCCTGCGTACTTATCGTGAGCCAATGGTTTTGTGACCTAGCCTAATTTTATATCTTTTTTGGTCTGCCATTTTCCAGCCATTTGATCTGTCATTTTCAGGTCCTATAGTAGTAGCTCTACTTTCCTCTCCCTACCGTCCATTGCACTGGAATCTATCCATTACTGAAAGAACCTTTTTTGTGTGTTTCCATATTGATCTCTCAACAAGACTCATGCTAAGTTTGTTGCACGACCATTGTCTACGCTATTGTACAGTAACTCATATTTGTTTAGCATGTCAGATGTGTTGGCCGAAGCATTTCTGCAATTGTGTATTGAATAATCTCTTTTGGATTGATTAATCCTGGTATTGGTGTTGTGTCTTATTTGCATTGCCTTGTATCTGGTTGAATAACGTAAGCCTTGCAATTGAATTTTGTTTCTTGTGAATGACCGCTGAAGAAGAAGAATCTAAAATAATTTTCTGAAGGTCAAGGCAAAATCTTTTGCTTATGTAATTCAGCCCAAATTCTGGTGATTCCAATTTTCAATAGTTTATTAGTTGAGACTACCACTAGAATCAATGAATGTAAAGGATTATACTTTCAGGATGATGCCTGAAAATGGAGATTGAATACACTATTAGATGTGTTGGTCGGTTCGATGCACAACAAATTGGCACCAGTAGCATTCAACATTTTATTTCGGCTTTTATTGTGATGCACAAGGATTGTGATGTTTGTTTTTAAAATTGGAAAAACCTAACATGGTCTTCCTTGGCTTGTAAACAAAGGAAAAACGCCTGGCAGGGATGTTGTCCCTATATCTGTCGTTTCAAATTCCTGAGGCAGTGGTAATGCATTGGAAAACTCACATTTCCACTCAGCTCTTTACGTATGTGTGAATTCTCAACATTGAGATATCCAATTCCAATTATCTCTCTCCAATAATCTGGAGAGCTGACAATTAAGTCACGAAAGGTGGAACTGGGCCTTAAATATATGCCGAGCTTGGAGATTAGTATATACATTTGTTGAAAAAAAGAGTGTAACTGTGTGAAGGAATGCTATTAATAATGCTGTTATTGGTCGATATTGAATATAATGTGGGGCCATAGCTGTGTGATTAATAACAACAATATATATGCGCGCCTCAGACTTGTTCTTGAAGTCAAATCGATTGAATCCATTTTTGTCTGACATTCACAATAATCTATACGGAGGTGATCAGTTTAATAATTCGATTTTTGTATACAGTGAATTGAAATTTGGAATTGCAGAGGAGGAACATAAGTTAACAAGCTGGCAAAGTCATTGAATTAAAGGCTCTGAAGAAATACACTCTGGCAAAGTCGAATTACAACGTTAAAGAAATACCGGAAGAGCGTTTGAAGGACTTCAACAGTTTTGAAGACTTGATGGTATATAATCGAATGGAATTCGATTGGACAACGTTGGACAAGGAAATCGATTGAAGGTTCTTTGTGTAATTGTTCTGTGTAAGGAGATTGGAACAGTTTGCCAAGTCCACATGTAGTGTAAAAGCGGAATGAGAAAACGATGTAGAAATTGGGTATAAGAGAAAGTGCGGTTGAATTCATGACTGGTATGTATGAAGAGACACAGAGTGTTATTTATAAATAAATTAAATAGTGATATCGATTTATGTTTAATACAATAATTCGTTGGTTCTATGTGGAAACGAGAATGGAGAAGTCTAGTGAGGAAAAGTTGAATGAAGAAGTCGAGCCTTACTGGATTATGGTTCGATTCTGATATGAAACCATTTATTTGCCCATATTATTTTACATATGTTGTTTTCGTATAATTAAAGGTGCAGTTCATAGCTGATCGAGTCACATTGCAAGCAGTTGAGCTTCATTTGGTCAATGCTGTGGTATTAACGCTGTGGTATTGAATGGTATTGAATACGCTGTGGTATTGAATGCGAATGGTATCAACATTTTAATGCTGCCCATTTTAAACACTGTCCAACACTTTAACTTGTTGTTGATGCAGCAAGCCATGATAAGTCAATTTCTGATGTTGAGTTTATGAAAGTTAATAAAATCTCTCGCTTCCTTTGATTTTGTTTCGGCGTGGTGATGGTGATGGATGACTAGCTTACGGAAGGATCGAAGAACTGCTGCTTCATTTGAAGAACCAAATTGTGACCGTCGTGCCGAGCCACCTTTGTATTCATATTTCTATTCATCTTCCAAAAAGATCGACATTTAAAATCCTCAACTTGGGGCATTGTTTCTAATATTAGCAATTTTTCCAACAATTTCAAGGGCCTGGCTTTGGACAAAAGTACATATTTCATGAAGCTGAGAATATAAAGCCAACTAATTTTTGTCAAAAACATACACTGGAAGGAGCTACTCGGAATAGTTTGAATTTATTATTTTCCCAGAACCATAAATTTATTGCACCTTTGGACTCTCTTCTTTATGTTTTATTTATATTCAAAGAAAAGTAGTTTGTATCCGAAGAAAACTAGTCATAAGGGATTCATTTCACAAATTAATTGTTGCAGCAGTCTCAAAGGTCGTCCCCGGGTGTTAATGACAGAGACATCTTTTAATTACAAAAGTTCATAACAAGAGTATTTGTGGGCAGAAGAGTTATTTGTAAAATAGTGAAATTTCCATGTAATGGAAGAAACAGATGTGCATTGAATTGAAGCTTCACGTGGAAGGCATTGCTCAAGAGCCCCGAGCATAAACAGATCGGTGAAAAGAAAAACAACTGCTCTAAGACTCTTAAAGATGAAAGTAAGGGTCAACATATGCAGTTTTGAAGGAAAATGGCCAGAATCAGTGAAGTATTAGAGTTCATGAAAACTCTTATACAATCTACTGTTGATGACACATTACAAATCAGCATAGGATCTCTCTCAGAAATTTAGACATGTCTACAAAATGCATAGGAAAAGATTGATTTTTTGCAGCTTGAATCTCAGCTACAGCAGGAAGAATTAAAACAGTGGAGTCATCATTCTGAATCTGTTTCTATTCAGAAGATTGAAACAGACTCCCATAAACAGCGAGACAATATTGTTGAAGTTCATTCAAATCCGGTGCCCAATAAAGTAGCAGCTATACATGCAGATGCAGAAACTTAGTCTACACTTACCAAGCCCATCATCAGACCTTGGGAACAGCTTGTCCACAACAAGCACAGAACTGGTCTTGGATATGACAAGGACTTGTCCTTTCATATTCCAGACTATGCCAAGCCCATTCAGTTTTAGAGTGCTGGATTCATTCATGACAGTTCACCTCCAGGTATTCCAGATTCTACTCCTCTTCCACCACAACAACAATAACAACAAATTGTGAAATGCCAACACTGTGACCGAGTTTGCCATTTGAAAGATCATTGTTTTGATCTTCATCCATGTAAGCACTGTCATAAAACCAGTCATTCTTCACACAGATGCTTCAGAAACAAATGTCCTGCAATAACAAAGATTCATCTAGGATGGATCGCTTCTTGGCAATGGGCATCAACAGCCAAGAAGATATTCCAAACGCATGTCAGAACTTGTTCCAGAGTATTAAACAATATTGCAGTAGATTTTTCTCCATCATCTCACCTTTTATCTGACAAGGGGGGAAATGATGGTCATCTACAAGATTCAAAGTCACATCAAGCGAGCCTGAGCCACAACCTGCCACACCAATTTTAGAGTTGTAGCCAGAGACAAAGATGCCCATGAACATGCCTTCAGTTGGCAATCTGGGACACTTCCTCTAGTAGAAGACTTCAGCTTCTTGCCAGTTTCGAAAGAATTCTAGGAACAAAATTGAGAACACTTCCTCTAGCAGAAGACTCCAGCTTCTTGCCAGTTTTGGAAGAGTTCCAGGAATTGCATTAAGTATTCCAGAGTTGTTGGTCATCCTTAAACCATCACAGGTTGAGACTTCCCTTTTCAGGTTGAATTTATCCCTTTTATGCGAGGCGAGACCTCCCTTTCATGGTTGAAGGTTTCCCTCTTCAAAACAATAGGAGCACTTCCTCTAGCAGAAGACTTCAGCTTCTTTCTAGTTTTGGAAGAGTTCCGGGAACTGCACTAAGCGTTCCAGTGTTGGTGGTCATCCTTAAACCACCGTCCTTTATACCAACATTTCATAGAGCACATTTAGCCTAGTGCTGCCATGCATATTTGCACATTTTGTATTACAACTATCTTCTTGGACTCATATATAACCCTTCGGATTAAGGGGGGGAATGTTGGACACCTAATCCTCAATGGGTTTGTGTTGAAGTCGAATGGACAAAAGGAGTCCAAGAGACCTTGGGATGTGAAACCCAATGGTCACATAATGTACTATAAATGTATATCTCTTGTTAATAAAAATGGTATTCTCATGTTTATCTTTCATATTGTTCTTGCTCCCATGTGTGTTTAATAGTAGTCAACAATCGTATACTCCTTATGTGAGCATATTATTTTATTGACCTTCATTGCATTGCAGTACATGCCTTCGAGCATGTTCTTGGTGAAATAGATTCTTTCATACCTGATCATGTTATAGAACTATTGTCATGACTCAATAATATACAAATGACTAAACTTTGATGCATACATACCTCATCTTGATTCTCCTTTGATCATCTTAGCTTCATTTGGTTATCCTTGGTGTGGCCCTTCTTGCTTCATCTTATCTTGCCTATATATTATCCTTTTCTTGAATCCCATGGATGGGATTCCCAATGAGACATCTTCTTTGGTTCATGAACCTTCTTTTGAAGATTCAATCATAGGATCTTAGAGACCCTTTCCTTGAAAATGTTCCTTTCCTTTTGCTGACGGAGGTCTTGTAAGATTCTTAATCATGATCAATTTTGTTTCATCGTGGATGAGGTCCTATACTAGGTATGCTTCTTCTACATGAATATCTTGAGTTATATCTGCCATGCTCCTATATTCTAGAGGATATTTCTACCCATGCATTTTTATTCTTATTATAAATTCTACACCTTAATGAATATCTGGAACTCTATGTACATCATGCTTCTAGATTCTAGAGGATGGTTCTAGCCATGCAATATTCCTACATGCTCCTATACTACTCAAAAACTTGAAAGAAGACTAGAAGTAAATAGTTTGACTTATTCATAGTAGAGATATGAAGGATCTTCCTTCTTTTAATTCTTTTATTCTTCTTTCACCTTTTGAGTTATGTGAGCTTCTTCCCTCTTTATTTTTTTGTTGTTGTACTTCTTAAGCTTAGGAAAATTCCTTTTGTAGTGTCCATATTATTAGCATCCAAAACATTGGATTTCAGATACATCTTTGTTTTTTGTTATTCATGGACCAAATTTGCCAAATTTCCCTTTTCTCTTGGCCATGGTAGCAAATGGTTGCTCCTTTGATCCCACAACTTCTTTTGCTTTGAGTCTAGTTTCCTCTATCCTGCAAAGATACCACATTTCACTAAGATTGGTTGCTTCCTTCTTCTCATATATACTTGATGTGAAGTTTCCCCAATCCTCAGGTAAAGCATTGAGTACTACGATTTTCATCTCTTTATCATACATGACTTCCACAAGATCTTGAAGTTGACCTCTCATTTTAGAGATTTTCATGAGGTAGGCAGCCATTCATTCCTTTTTTATCTTCATCTTATATAATTATTTCCTTAGAGATATTACTTCTCTAGTGGTCGAGACCGAGAATAGCTCTACAATCTTATCATAAATTTATTTTGATGTCTCAAATTTGGAGACATAGGGAATGTGAGATTCTTTAATTGATTCTATTAGAATCCTTTGAGCTCTTGTCTTATCCTTATTGTAATTGGCTAAGGCTCTAGTTTGTTCCTTAGTAGGGATAGTGATATTCGCTTTGACATGTTCTAGGAGTTCATTCTCCTTGAGAAGTAGATCAATCCTCTTCTTCCATGCAAGAAAGTTATTGGTACCTACCAATTTATTGCTTTCCTTGGAAAAAGACATTTATGTATATTTAGAAGGGGACATGTACTTACTTGATAGATTTTGAGATGTAATGAATTTTCTTCCTCGTTGAAGACTTGAGTTTCCCTTTCCTTGATGTGTCACCTTAGCTCTAATACCATGTTGAAGAATCTTAGGGAAAAGTAATGTACTGTGATTCTTTGTTACTTGATAACAATTTGTGGAGTATTTTTACTTTTCCTTATTAGCTTATTATTCTTCTTCTTCTTATTAGTGCATATGTGTGTACTTCATCAAAATTCTACCAAAACATAAAAACAAGAACACACGAAGTTGGATCTTTGCCATGGCTAAAACCTCTCTTCTCTTGAGGGGAAAACCCTTGAGTGAATTTCTTTTATTGAATCTTTGATCGATAAATGCCAAACCCTAGACCCCTGAAAAGAGTATCCTTCAAGCACAAGTTAAGTCCTTCCTTCTTTCTGTACCTTATTCCCCAGCACTTCTTCTGACATTTTGTTTTCTGACACTTCATCATCCTTCTTTCGACACTTCATTCTCCTACTCCTTGGTGGTAGGCTCTCTTATGCTAGTTCTAGAAGAGATGTTTCTTCTTGATCTTAAGTTTACCTACTCAGATAGGATGATGTTTTTATTCTCTTCACCAATCGAGCCTCTTCTTCATGTAAGATTGTAGACTTTATGTGGCAGCACTGTAGCCCTAAAACTCACATGTGTGGGAGGTTTTGTGGTGTATTTGGTTCCATTATCCTTTGTATGTGAGAGTCTCTTCTTAGCTCCAATTAGAGGCTCTATAAGCCTAAGTTTCAAGCCCAAATAATCAGAAGTATGGGGCTATTATATTGCTGCTGATATGTCCACAGAAATCCCTCCTTTTCTTACACATGTGATTGCATTTTTCCCTAGAAACAATCCTTCAATCTCTGCTTAGACTTCTCCCTCCTTTGTCTCAATAGAGGATCTATATCTTTAGCTTGTCTCACTCTAATCTCGGCTCCTTTTCTTTATTATTTCAAATATCCTTGAATATGTTATAGAGGAGTGGAAAAACTCTATATATAGATGTTTGTTCCCGCGTTTAGGATGACTATAAGGATGACTTGTCACCTTGTTTGTAGGCTGACTTGTTGAGCAGACTTTGGATACTTTCTATGGTGGTGTAGCATGTGCGAAGGAGCTTCTTGATGGTGCCTTTGCATAGGAGTAGACTTGACTTTTCTCATATTTTTTTCTCTTTGACTTTAATATATATTTATACATGATGTAACATGCCCTTAAGGTCTTCAACATAATTCTTTTGACTCCTTGACTCACCTATAACACTTCGACATGTGTTAGACCTACTTCAATGAGAAAGAAACTCATTGACATTTATTAAAAAAATAATATTTATTTTCTTGAATAAGTACAAATATCAAAAGTACATGTATGATGACCAAACCTAGTTACATATCCTTCAACACCATGGACCTATTTCGACAACGATTGCTCCATCCGCCTTATAGATTAGTTGCCACTATACTTTGGTTAATGTATGCACCATAAATTGACTATCATATAGTTTTTCCTACCATAGTGTTACGCAGTAATTTGTCACCGTTGGTCACCGTCCTTGTCGCACCCCCACTGTCACACATTGGAGGACACATTTACAGACCTGTGACCAGTGACATAACTTGAAAACACTTGCATTGAGGCCTCCTGAGTATGAAGTTCAATAACCCTGAAGACACCCTCTGAAGATTAACCTTGGAAAATGCCTTTTTCCCATTAGCGCGGGTCCACAGTGTATTACCCCGCGACAATGGCTCAGTCCTTACAAATAGGGCGCGCCCATAAGCGCTCTGTCCCAGAGCACGGCCCGCGCCACACAATTTGGGCATGATTTTTTGGCCACCGCATGCTAGAATGCTTTTTCCCTTGTGACTCACTCAGTTCCTTGAAGGAAAAAGCCCATAAAAGCATCCGGGTTTCAGCTTTTCTATCCAAGGCAATGGCTATTATGAGACATTACCAAAACTCAGATTGTGTCCACGTACAATGCATATCTCCTCTCCCTTTATCTATAAAAGCCTATCTCCCCATAATGGACAGGCTAGTTTTTGGAGGCTAAAGCAAAAGAGCAAACAAGCTAGTGTGAGAGAGATATTTTTTGAGCTAAAAGTTGAAAGTAAGGTTATGCTGTCGGATTGTTGAGAGAGAAAGTGATTTTGCAAGACGTGTCAGACTGATTGCCCACCCAGCTAGAGGAGTTTTACAGTGTCAAGCCTTAAGTGGTTGTAATTTCTTCTCTCATTTCTATTTAATGCAAAGCGACTGTCATTATGGTTTCATTCATGTGTTACATCGGTGATATGTGAATTGTATCTTGCTTGACTGGTACATAGCTGTATGTTTTTGGATTTTATGCTTGTTGTGGGTTTATTCTTCACTTGTGCAGGTATCTATGTGCGGATAGCGACCGGCCGGAGATAGAGGACAGGAGCGACACTTCCCCCCACAACAAACAAGCGTTGGATCCCAGGTTGGTCTCCTTGATCGACTTCTAAATTATATAGCTAGGAACTTGCATCCAGCGTGATTGATTGTTGCTAGACCCCTGTGGGGCTAGTGGGATCCACCTCTGTCCGCAGAGGGGATTTACCTCCGCAACACATAGTCTATACATTATACATATATCAATGTTTGCACTCACTTTTAAGGTTTTTCACCTTAGCTTTAGACAATGTCATTTAAAATGCATTATGGTATGTCATATGGTTAGAAACCATAGGTTTTAGCACTTGAAGCTAATGTGCCCATAATATGAACCTTAATCCAACCAATCCCAAGCTCTCACCATAAACCTGGAGATATGCACCAGAGATGATCTTTAAACCTTTTTTACTGCATTGACTTGGCCTTGTGACACATCAAGCAGTGAGAACGCCACATGGTCAGCAAGGCCCTATTTCACTTGTTCACCACAAACTTTGATAGACAATTTCTCCTTCATCCAAAGAACAAATGGGAAACTGAAAGCACTCTTTGATTTAGAATGACGGGCTCAACTACTTGGCATTATTTTCAGAAAAAACTGGAACCTTTGATATTGGAGCAACTAGAGATCCTCCTGGATCATTCCTCTCCATTGGAAACTTTTGGACCACCAAAAGTTTGGTCTTAAGCTGACATGAGGTGAGGGTACAACTCCCTCACCCCTACGACCTCCATCCACCTTACTTCTCTTGGATTCATACCTTTAAGTCTCACTTAATGATACTTGACATCTCCATCCATGAAAGTATGAACTTCCCTTTTACCTTCACCTTTCATCCTTACCCTGCTGATGTAAAGCCATACTTGATCACCAACCTGAAAGTGATGACCCTTCCGACGCTTATCATGACGCATTTTGAACCTCTTAACTATCCCATTCATCTGTTGCAAATAAAGAAACCTCTGTAGCTGTTCCACTATCTTGCATGTACCGACATGCTCAGAAGCATGAGAAGAAAATGTTCTCTTGATCACATTTGTTCTTTATCCCTGTGTTAAGCACAACTTGCCAAGATGGTTAAATAACATGTTATGAACATGGTAATTTACTTCTTCCACCTATGCATCATGAGTTAATGATTCACAAATATATTTAAAAACAATATCTGCAACATATTGTTCTACATAACTTTCATGTGCTAAAGAATTCTTTTGCAGAATAACTGAAACATTCAAAGAAAATCTTGACAAAATATCAACTAATTTATCTGTTGTACCTTCCTTACACTTGATTACTAAGTGGACCTGCTGCAAAATACCCATCCATCTATAATGTTGAGCCTGCTACAACTTAGTTTGAGTTTGAAGGCATTCAAGTGGTTCATAATCTGTTTGAATCACTACTTCTTTGTCCATTAAATAATGTTTCCATTGTTAAAAAATTTCCATTAATGCATATAATTCCTTTCCATAAGTTGGATAATTTGCAACTACTTTAGAAAATTCTTTGAAAAGAAAACAAATAAACTTTCCTTTCTAAAATAAAACTGCACTCATTACATATCTACTAGTATCAGTTTCTATTTCAAATGGTTTTTGAAGGTTTGGTGGAACTGTTACAATTTTTTGCTTTAAAGTTTCACATGCTTCTTGTCATTTTCCTCCCCACTGAGATGAGGCTTTAAAATTTGTTAACGTATGAAGTGGTGATGCAATAAAAGAGAAATGAAAAACAAACTTCCTCCAATACTGATCTGCACCCATGAAACTTCTAACTTCCCAAATTGAACTAAAAGAAAGAATATCATCCAGATTGACTATGACAAACTTATCAAGAAAATAATGAAACACATCATTCATCATTCTCATTGAAGTTGTTGGAGCATCTCATAAATCAAACATCATAACCAACCATTCATCAAGCCCCTGTCTAGTCTTACATGCAGTTTTCCAAACATAATTCTCTGCAATGCACATTTGATGATAACCATTTCTTAAATCCAGTTTAATGACTGATAGACGATACATGCCAATATTTAAAAGAGGTGCAACAGATAGTAATTCAATCTCATGTTGTATTTCTCGTTTTGTAAGGAGCTTTTTTGGTTCTTTAAACAATTCTTGATAACAATCTTCCATTTCAATCAATTTGTCCTTAAACTGAGAATCACACCCTTGAAAAACATCATACTTGTCTTTAGTTTTTTTTTTAACAATCATGAGAAAATACCTTTTACTTGCATTTGTTAACCTTTTCAAATGAATGGCATTGATTAAATCCAAGTTTGTCTTACTTCTGTGTGCCCTGACAATGTATTCAATTCCTTCTTTAAGAATACGATACTTGTTCTCTCTTCTATGAAAAATAGTATGTCGATCATAAAGATACGAACTATCCAACCCAATGCCACATATATACAGAGGAATCACATCTAGCTCAAATTCATCAACAAAATTAGTTGTAATTGCAAACCTTAAACGGAACTTTTTTGTGACACGCATCTGTGTGTTTTCTTTCAACCATCCTAAAGGGTATGGTTTTAGATGCTTTTTAGTTTCCAATTCCAATTTCTTTACTTTTTCCTCAGATATTAAGTTTTACTGTGATCTGTGGTCAAATAATGTGTCTATCTTAGTGTGCTTGGAAATAATCATTATGTGAAAAAGTTCAGAAAAGTAGATTTCTTTTGTTTCTTGTTTGATTCAAAATTTGAATATGAACTTAAATGATCAGAAGATGATGAAGAAGAAATATGGAGGAGAAGGAGGTTCATTACCATAAACTTTTTTCTTTCCCTTTTTCACTTATGTGCCTTTAAAAGATGAAGCTGCATCTTTAGTCTTCTTGTCTTCATAAAGTTCTACAATCATCCTTTGCATATTAAGGAACCTCTGTTGAAATTTCTCCTCACTCTTTGTCTCAGGAGCTTCTCCTTCATTTGAAACTCCCATCTTTTGTGAGACTATCTTCTTTCAAATTTCTGGATTTAAATCTTCAAGTTTCCCTTCTCAATGTTGTGACCTGGATCTAGTCAACATTCACATTGACAAATATCCTACTTAAACATGATCAACCTCACTCTGATACCAAAATATGATCTGAAATCTTACAGGATTGATTATTTGCACAACTTTATCAAAATTAAATAAGGTTGCATAAGTGTGAATGAAAGAGGGAAATTGATTATTAATATGCCATTGCTATGAAGAATTTGGTATCTACGGATAAATACTAGTTCCCTAGATAAGTAGCCATATCTAGAACAATAGTTTAAAGCACTTTAGCCTTTTTCTATAAACAATAGATAAGACAAAGAGAATGAGAAGACCTACTTGTACTTCCTCTTTCCTCTAGTCTCCTTTGTATCGTTCATGTCTCTCCTTCCCGTACTTAACATGCTTGAGAAGTACCTATAAACATCAACACAAGACAAAGAATCAATCAAAGCAAAAGATCTATTGATTACAAGTAAATGGAATCAGATACATTCACACATATAACCATCATATATCCAGATAAGCATATGGAAAAAGGTGTAAATACTTTATTGAATAGAAGGAAGAACTACAACCATGAAGCCTAATTTGAAGTCACTCCTCTAGCTTTGGTTCCATCCACATCACATAATAAGCATGAAATTTCAGCAACATAATGACACTTACAATAGTGTCAATTCTCAAACTAACATTATCTCCTTACAATTGATCAAAGTCTAGCCCCTGGTCACTTAGATGAGTGCTCAATTTATAGGAAGATGGAGGCGGTTTTGTCATCAATGAGGGTATTGAATGGCCTTCCATCTTAGAATTAGTTCCATGGAGGAAGGGATGAGAGGATTGGAGGTATCTTAACTCATTCCTTATCCATTTTAGATCTCTTAGGAGATGATAAGTGTGGGAATCTTCTAGAAGGCTCTAGAAGATAAGAATATTCCCCAAACCCTGTGTGAATTTCACTCAAACTCGCCCAAAATAGGTCAAAGTGGGCCTAAGTGCTCTGCAGAGCACCCTAGCATGGGCCTACCTATGCTAGTCCCTCTAGAGATCATTTCAGGATGTCTTTGGGCCATGAAACTGTCTAGGAAGGAGGCAATCAAAAGGTTGACTTGTTTAGGGAATGTAGCAACTGAAATTAGGTTTGATGAGCCCTAAAACACTGAGTGATGTGCCCAAATGGATATGTAACAACTGCCCCCTAAAGCATGAAGTCAAAAATAATAATGTCGAGTGATATGCTTTACGATGTGATGAGGAGGTTCTGAAGTGGTTGGTGACCTGCATCGATTACATTACATAGTATTTTTTTGATTTTTTCTCATGAATTGCTGAGGGAAGGCATACCCATGCTCAACATATAAAATTTCATTACAAGTACATAGATAGTTGCCTATAGATATAGACCCATGATCGGGATGACCATCAATGTAAAGCCATTGTATGGATGATTTTGTACATTTCTGAAATTGCAACCCGGATGGATGAAACTAGATCAGGGTCTTCTATCTCATTCAATCGTTCGCTCAAGTACAAGTCTAACCATGTGAATATGTGATCTGAATTGAGACATGGGAAGACACCGTCTAATTACCAGCCAATGATGTAAGTCGTTAACATACGTGAGAGAAATCACCGATAATGATAATGATCCCCAAGGTACTACAATACATTATGCATGGTGTGAATGGATGTTTTGATGTCAAACACCATAAAAAGTCTTTCAGTCAAAGGCCAGTTATGTCAACCTATTGCCGGAAGCAATAAACATGCCATTGACGTAGGCAAGCCTCAAGGTACTGGAAGGGTGTTTCTAAGTCAAATTCTTGGATAATGTGCTGATGTCGACAAAAAGTAACTCGTCGCAGGAGGGCCTTGATGTATCCCACATCAAGGACATGAAATGAGTATAATGATTTGGAGATGCAATTTGTCTGATGACACAAGGTTCAGGAATGGCGGTCATGAAAATGAAGATTTATGATATTGCAAAGGATGAATTTTGACTTAATGACTTCTCTTGAACATGTTGGCGGCACTAAAATGAATTGGTAGCATTGACCCAAAAAAATGTGATGGATGGTATGATAACCGTCAAGCTGATAACACAACCCAAATAGTCATGGTGATGAAGTGAAAGTGTCATGTTCAAGAGCGAACTGCTACCAAAAGTGGTTTATCCCTTTTTCCATT
This sequence comes from Pinus taeda, assembly GCA_000404065.3. Taxonomy (NCBI): domain Eukaryota; kingdom Viridiplantae; phylum Streptophyta; class Pinopsida; order Pinales; family Pinaceae; genus Pinus; species Pinus taeda. The sequence goes on from APFE031376732.1 coordinate 235,470, forward strand.
TTCCCTAGTCATTGCTGACTAGTACCTATTTATTTTTATCAAGCTTGAGGAGGATAACATATGGTTGTTATATAATTCCACCCTTTGGGTGAATTCATCACTATGTGATGTTTTAACGATTCTAGAGAAGGTGAAACTTAGTCTTGTCATGACCGACAAATTTGCCGCTATTTGATGTTTTAACGAGTTTAACGAAAAATATAACTCGGTCATTTTCATGTTTAGAGTGTTTGAAAAGGGGCGAAAAAAAAATCCAAAAATTATTTTTCACAAATTTGTCTCTCAAGCCCGAAAAAGTGTAAAACAATACGAGAGAGAACCTATTTACCATGTTCAGTCAACGTATTCCTTTTTCGTAAATAATCTATCTCAGCCTGAAAAGGGTTAAACTTATACTAAGTGGATGTCATTTCCAATCCATTAACAAGCTCAAAAGGACAAGTGCTCGACAATATTTTCATATTTAGAGAGTCTAAAAAGAGCTTAAAGAGGACTCCAAGGGGGTTCCCTTTTCGATATTTAAGAGATGTTGAAAAAGAGATAAAAGTATGCTTTGTGGTCAAAGATACAATTTACAATCGAGCACGTCAAATTCTATAAGTTAGTCGTAAAACCTACTCAAAACACCACCAAATGGATTAGACATACCTGTTTCATTAGTAAAAATAGGTAAATACTAAAGTTTATTTGATTAATGAACATGAAATAAACATAAAACAAGTATTTACAATGTCATTTTTACCATTTAATATTTAGCATTCAGTTTTGTGCTCTGCGCTAGTTTTTTTACCTCGAACTTCAGCAGCTGATTGCGATAGATTCTATGGACCATTTCTTATGTTGTCCAGACCATGTAGGATATCTACCCCTCCTCTTTCTTTTCATGTCATTCTTTTATTGTTTCATGCAAGTTTTAGGGTTTTTTGGGGCCTCTGGGGTTAGATTTTTTTGCCCTGGCATTAGCGCAGGCATGCATGTCAAAAATTGTGCTTAAGAGTAGCCAAATAGAAGGTTTCCTGCTCTGCAGTGCACTGTCTCCTTGCCTAGGTTGCACTGGGCAAGTTTCCCAAACTTGTTTCACCTGTTTTATCCAAAATTTGTCTTGTTTTTTGCATGGAAAGGATCCTAATTAAGCTTATGGTTTTTATTTCAGGCTTTCATTGGATTAGAATGTTAATTACTTGTTGAGAAAGAGGGCATGAAAAAAGATACATGATTTCCCTAAATAATCTAGGTACAGTTGAGGCCCTAAAAAACTGTGGGTTGCTCAAATACTTCAGGTTGTCCGGAATGAGGCAACAAATAGAACTATTGTAGTTCCTAGTTCATGCATGGGATCCGACAGATCAAGATTTTCACATAGGGGACAAAGTGGTCCCTATTATGATCGATGATGTTTACTTGCTTACTGGGTTGTCGATGTGAGGTGCCTCCATCTCACTTTCAGGATTTGCTTGTGGAGATGAATCAGTGAGGGATTACATTCGAAAATTTTGTTGGCCAAGTACACAACCTAGCAAGGATGGGAAAATAAACATCAGGGATGTAGGTGATTTTACTTTGAGAACTATCCTTTTCACTATCGCAAAGTTGGCTGGCATTGTGACACTTCATCTGGAGAACAGATCATATATGCAGTATGCACTAGAGTGTCTTGAGCCCAATGTATTCAACTGGTGTGAGGTCATGATTTCTTCACTGAAAGAACAACTGACAAAGGTAAAAAGTGGTAAGACGAATAATTTCAACTATGGTTCGATCTTAATTGATTTTTCCTTAGAAATAATTCCATTGATGCAACCACAACATGTAACACGGGGTGTAGCTGGTCTTAGAGATCCACAGATGCAGAGGTGGGTTGAATTGATGGGTAGACATGCGGGTCAGTCAACAATAATTTTTTCCACTGCATTCTTTAGTTGGCTCGATCGACAACACATTATCACCGAGGAGCATCCATACTCAGGGATGGATTTTTGTGGAGATGCAAATTTGATTTTACCAGTGGGCACTCAATGGGGTGCTATAGGTAAATTGTTTGACCAAGTGTATTTGATTTTCAAGTTTCTACTTGTTTTTGTGTTTTTAATGTTTCCTAGAATCATTCTCATGCATGCAGATGTGGGTACTGTTCGACCTATGAGGCACCAACAGGAGGCAGGTGGGCCAATGTGGAGAAACATTGGGAGAGCAGTTCTCCAAGATTTGGATTTGGCCGAGACCTTGGCAGAGTTACATGATTATGTGGAGGGATTAACCCTTGGTATTTTGGATGTCCGGATTGAGGAGTTACCTAGGAGGTTGCAACACCATACTATTGGTGTTCCCGGCTGTTGGATGTGACTCTTATGCATGATAGATCAGGCTATGACCTGTTATCATGAGCATCACTAGGTCTACTTAGGATGCTTTTGCATGCATTTTGAGTTTTTAGGTCAGATGACCAAATGTGTCTTGGACACAGATTTTGTAAAAACTTTTAAAACATCTATCTGTTTTAACTTTGAGAGTTTTTATATGTATGGCTATATGAAATCCTATTCAACTAATGATGTGAATTGAAAATTTACTTTTACAAGTGTTGCAAATGTCTGTTTAACACATAGTTTGCTAACGAGTCGGTTAATGTGTTAAAGTTTATGGAAATATGTTGATATTGAATGTACTCAAAATGTCTTTCCAAAAGATAAACTCTAAGGAGCATATGAAGAATTGTTGGATTTTGGACAGTATAAATGTTTGTTAGTTGTAGTACAATGAGTTGTAAATCCAGCCTAATGATGATTCAGTGAATGCCAATTGAAATGGAATCAGAGAGAAGTTCGATCAATGCACTATACTCAGATATATTGTTCGTCGATTGACTGATACAAATCCATTGAAAACTCACTAACACGCCACTTGGAGCGAAAATGGCCCATGCTGCAGAAGATAGGTTCTGCGTACTACAACAAACACCATCGGCTTAACCAACAAATGGTTCCAAAGGTTCTGACATCTGCAACAAATGCAAAGCGAATTACTTAACCACATAAAAAATCTAAAAGACACACTGACACACACACACATGCAATTAAAGCATATATACAATGATTTTTACTACACTCAATTAAGCATAATAACATTTGAAATAGAGCCCATTTAAGGGTTGTGACAATGGATATCCATCATAATCCACCAACTCGTAGGGACCTTTTGCCGAAACATGCTTGACAATATAAGGACCCATCCAAAGTGGTTTAAATTTTCCTACTCCTATTTTATTAGCTTCCTAATCGTAAAGCAAGACTAGGTCTCCTTCTGAGAAAACGCGAGGCTTGACATTTCTGTCATATTACGCCTTGATTCGTTTCTTATGTGCTTTGTTAGCTAATGCAGCTTCACGACTGGTTTCATACAGATGGACAAGTTCCAAGAAACACGCTTCTTCTTTGGAAGTGTCAAGTAACAGGTCAATTGCGAGTTTGAGAGATGAAATTTCGCATTGTGTCAACAAGATTGCTTCCAGACCATACATAAATTAAAAGGGTGTGAATCCAGTTGCATTTCTCATCAAGGTTCGATATGCCCACAAATCAGAGTACAGGATTAAATGCCAGTTTCATTTATGAGCCCCTATCATTCTTTGAAGCATTTGCTTCAGAACTTTGTTGATGGCCTCAAATTGTCCATTTGCTTGTGGATATTAAGGGGTAGAACTATCATGTGAAAGTCCTAACTTAGCAGTCAACTCAGCCATCATGTGATTGCGAAAATCTGATCCATGATCTGTAACTATAGTATGTGGTACACCAAACTGGGCAACTACATGGTTGAAAAATAAAAGAGTAGCCGTCTCGCCACTATTGTTTAATGTTGGCATCGCCTCGGCCCATTTGGTAAAATAGTAAACGATGACTATAATGTACCCATGCCCCTCGGCCGAGGTGGGGTTACATGTCATGAAGTCAATTCCCCATTTGGTGAATGGTCCAACATCGATGACAGGATGCAATGGTTCAGGTGGTAATCTAGCTTTACAGTCATAGATCTGGCATGTGTGCCAACCTCTGACAATAATTATGCAATCTTTGAATATACTAGGCCAAAAGTAACCAACACAAAGAATTATCTGCGCAGTAGCATAACCAGATAAGTTTCCACCACAAGCACTTGAATGGAAATCCTTCAAAACTTTCTCGGCTTCCTCATGAGTGAGGCGCCTTCATAAAATCATATCGATACCATGATGGTAAAGAGTGTCACCAATGATAAGATAATCTTTGGCTTGGTACGGGATATGTCACAGTTACAAGCAAGAGGTATCAGGGCTGAAAGTTTGGGTTTGGATATAAATCAATATATCTCCATACCACGTGTCAGATGATGAAATCAAGAATAGAGACTCATCTAGAATTGATGGTTATGATGTTGAATCAATAGAAGTCGAGGGAAGGTCACAAAGTAGCTCGACGAAAACTAGAGATTTCTTTGATTTGGACTTGATGAATTCCATATCAAACTCCTGCCAAATGATTATCCATTTTGAGTATTTTCCCCCCAGCAATTGACGTAACAAAATATATGTCATAGGATTCCAATCCGAAATGAAAATGGTCCTTCATTGCAGGATATAGTGGCGAAATCTCTATACAACTTGAACAACTGCCAAAGATAGTTTCTCGACGTAAGAGTACTTACTTTTTGTATCATTGAGATTGTGACTTAAATAATATATTGGATGTTCAATCCCATCTTCCTCTTGTACTAAAACCATTCCAATGGTTGTATCTACAACAACGAGATACAGGAAGCAATCATTTTGACAATCCGAGGAATACATTAATGAGGCTCTAATTAAGGTATCTTTAAGACCATCATAGGAAGCTTGCGCAACCTAATCCCAATGGAGCAGTATCCCCTTTTTCAATAAATGAATAAATCCTTTAGCCATTTCAGAATAATTGGGAATGAACCTCCTCAAAAAGTTAGGCTTCCCTTGGAGTCTCTGTAATTGAAGTAGTTTTGAAGGTGGAGGCAAGTCAAGAATTGCCTGAACCTTGAATGGATCAAGTTGAATTCTGTCCTTAGATACTACGAATCCAAGCAAACAACCAGAACCAACACAAAACACACATTTATGTGCATTGAGTCATATTTTGTAGTGTCAGCACTGTAAAAATATAGCTCTTAAATGTTGCGAGTGATCGGACCGCTTTCATGAATGAGCAGGTAAATCAACAAGGTATGGTTGAACAATATGTTTGATGTCATGGAAGGCATAGTTCATTGCCCTCTAAAATATGGCCCCTACGTTCTTCAAACCAAATGGGAGTTTTTGATAAGTGAATGTGCCCCATGGACAAATAAAAGTAGTTTTAGGTTGATACTATGGGCGGTTATTGATTTGATTGTAATCGGAAAAACCATCCATAAACAAGAATATTTCACATTTGGCACATTCGTCAATAATCTGGTCATTAAAGGGAGTGGGATAATTGTCTTTTGGACAAGCCTGATTAACTTCCCTATAATTGACGCACACTGTTATTGTCCTTTGTTTCTTCATCACAGGAATAATATTGGAAACCCAGTCGATAAGAGGAATAGGGTAAATGAAACCAGCATGCCAAAGTTTTTCAACTTCTGCCTTAATGGTAGTAGCCTTCTTTGGATGAATAGGTCAGAGGCATTGTCGTACTGGTTTAACATCAGGATAAATTTTGATTACATGTTCAACTATACTAGAGTCTATACCTAGCATATCCTCGTATGACCATGCAAATATATCTCGAAATTCACGAAAGAGAGCACGATATATATCAAGTTTTGATGGAGAACAATATTTTCCAACATGAATGTTTTCTACAAAATTAGGTTTGGTTGAAATATTTACAGAAATGGTTTCTTCCATATTTGACAAGTTTCGCTCGGAATCTATTGTATCTATGAAAACATAATTCGAAAGAAAATCAACAACTGAAGGATGATAAATTTCATTTGAATAATCTTCGATGTGATCTGGAAGATGGGAACAATGATGATAATCCTCCCATGGTTCTCCTTCCATCATCATTGATTGGACGATTCCTTCATCAGTAAAAAGTATACGTGAAAAAGGATTGGAACAAATACCAAATTCTAATGAACGATCTACCCATACAATTGACGAAAATGGATTTGGGTTCACCGCGCAAGCCAGAAAGATTGATTGCTATGCTAGCTCAATAGGGCTTAGCAACATGATTTCATTGCTACTATCAACTTCAAAACTATAGGTAATCCTCCTTAAGTCAAATGAAGTGGAAGATATCATGTTACAAGTCTAGAATTTTGCCACTTTTGCCAAATTTGATGGTGGTGGTAGTGAAAAAGTACCCATTAGGGAAGAGTCTTTAAAGAGACCTACACCAATGTTTTGGAGAGATAGCGGGGGTCTGTGTACCAACGAGATGCTTCAAGTAACCTGTGATCTAGAGGCAAAGAAGGTGAATTGGTCGATAATTGTGATTCCACCTTTACGAGGAAATACAATCATACGAAAGTATGTTGATACCACAACATCCATGGCATAACCCACGGTCTTCCTAGCAAAATGTTGTATTCAAGGGGTCCATCAACCTCAACTTCAACCATTACCATTTTTCCTCCTAGTTCGATTTGCAGATTACTCAATATTCCACAAGGCGTATATGTGCGGTTGTCAAAAGCTTTTAATGTTGTTGGTGAACGTGAAAAAGGTAGTGAGCCAAGTGTTTTCCAACAACTCATAGACATTATAAAATTGTATGCCCCCTCGTCAATAATGGTTCAATGAACAAGTTTATTCAAGTCATTTACTTAAATTAGAATGCTAATTGTGCTGGTAACTGTGGCATATAACCCACATGGTTGAAAACCACAAGATTGGAATCAGTTGGATCAATTCCACCAATTGCTGACAACAAAGCCTTCTTTTGGGAGGGACAGTTTTGTAGCACCTCAAGCATGAACATAGCAGAAGGTGACTGAGCCAAATCTTCTACTATGTTATAGTTCTATGTAGCTTGAGCTCGAGGGTTAAATGTTGATTTGTGTATGACTCCCTTAGGCGGTTTTATTGTTAACTCTGGTGCAATAGGTGGTGGAATAGGATCATTCGAAGTTGTAGTCGAAGGGTTAGGTTGATCAACCTGGTTATTCGATGATGACTGTTGATTTCCATAATCTTTACTTCATGTTGATACCAAAAGATCATCTTTCTGCTTATAGGAGGATAGCATAAACACTTGGGAAGTGGAAGCTTGATCTGTAGCAACCATATTTGTCTCTGGTTTTGGAAAAGGATCAGTCAATACCGCAGATGTATTAGAAGTCTTCAAAAGTTTTGAGACTTCGGAGCGGTGTGGACAATCTCATGTAAAATGCTCATCGTTACAGATCAAACACAGGTAACAAGGTTTCCTAGCTGAAGAAGAGGAATCAGATGATTTCTCTTGAAGGGAGTTATTTTTCTCTTCTTGTTTTCCCCCTTTTTCTTACCTGCTGGTTGCTTTTCATTATTGCCCTTATCAAATGACATGACATTGATTTCTGAAGTAAGAGTGTTATCAGGTGCATTTGTAGTTTGATTGATAATGGCAAGTGTTTGACTAGATGGTCTACCCGTCATTTGTGTGCTCAAAGAACTAATCACACCGTCGCTGACATGGGAGTCCTTACTTGATGATGGAGGAGGAACAAAGAAAGTTGGTCGGGGTGCATTCAGAACCTTGTCATAGAGCATGCTAGGCTGTGTATAAATCAAGTCCAAATATTGGGCATGAACAATTACTTTCTCTTCTGTGACAACTGCACCTTTCGCCAAATCCTCAGTGATAGATGGCAGCAAGGATTTTATAAACCACTCAGCCAGAAGTTGATCAGGAAATTTTTTTTAACCATTCGACGATGACGACGCCACTCATGAATATGATCAGAGATATGAGTAGCAGTAGTCTGTTTAAAGTTGGTTAATATTTCTGTTCCAGTCTCATATCATATGGGTAACTGGAAGTGGGTTGAAAATGTGTTAGCTAAAGTAGTGAAGCTATAAAAAGAAGCTCGTGGTAACTTGATGTACCACTTCACAGCTGGACCAGTAAGCGTTCTATGGAAAAGACGAAGTCTAATAGAATCATCATTCAAGAAGTTTGATGAACACCATAAATGAAAAGTCATGACATGGCTGGATGGGTCTTCTCCAGGATTTCCATTGAATTTCGGAATATTGGAAGGTAACTTATGAGGAATCAGTGGCCACCAAGGTGCATAAAGAACTGGGTCATTAGTGAGCCGATTTAGATCTGGTAACTCAAGTGTCGCAACAAAAGGCAACTGTCTATTGAGGTCAGGTTGATCATATCTAGGGTAAGATGGAATTGCCTGGGCAATAGGCCTTTGCATACTAGCATATGGCATTTGTTGCTAGTAACCTTCATATGGGTAGCGTAAATTTGTTGTTGTCCAAACCCAACATAGGCTTGTTGACCAAGGCCTGGATAAACTTGTCGCTGACCAAACCCAACATGAGCTTGTTGTCCAAGTCCATGTTGAGGTTGGTATTGTTGGAATTGTTGTTGTTGATATTGGGGCTGCCAAGGATGTTGAATAAACTACTGTTGTTGTTGGTACAATGGTTGTTTTTGCCCACCAATGTAAGGTTGACCAGGTTGTGAATACACTAAACTAATGTAAGTCTGAGTCATTCCAATAAAAGGTAAACTAGCCTGAAGTTTTTTGACTCTAGACACAAGTGGTTGTTCTAAAACTGGCTGAGAAGGTTGCATCTATATACCTAAAACTTGGGGGTCTGAGGTTGAAGGGCCAGCTTGCACATGTTGCGATACAACAATCTAGGCTTGTGACTGTGGTACAGTTGTAACAACAGGTGTTGTAGGTTTGGATGAGACAGTTTGCATAGGTTGTGATGAATACACAAGCCTAGGTTGAACGGACATGGTTGGTTGCCACTGACAAACAATAATTCTAGGCTAACTTGAAGACGACGTCATACCAACATATGGTTCCCCCATAGAATATGGAGGATAAGGAGAATATGCACATTTTTCTCCGTATGGGGGTAGTCCAGTGTTAAGAAGATACATAGGATTACAACTAGATGAACTAGCTTGATGTGAACTTGATGGGTCCAGCTGTTCGGTACCCGAATGAGGAACCAGATAAAATTCCAGTAGAGGAAATTGGCGAAGAACAAGGGCTAGAAGCAACACCTGAGTGGGTTCCCGATAAATATTGGTAACCCGATGGGACAGAAAGAACACCATACAAGTGTGACTTAGGTGTCGTAGTAAACATCAAAGAGGTTGTGACAGAAGATTCTATTGTAGCCGTAGCAGATGGTATGGTCTGGGATGTTGACTCTACCATATTCAAATGTCCAATAAATTTCCTAACGAATCAACAAGTGTCTAAAAGTAATCAAGATCAAAAGGAGTAATGAAATGAGGAGTATGAGGATACAGATAAAGTCTAGTTCCAAAATGGAATTGAGTTCTGGGTGATTCTACCTCAGGTTCCTCTTCTATTGAAATCAAACCAGGTGGAAGAATTTCACCATCTGGTTCGTTATATATTTCTGGTTGTTGCGGAGGTAAAGAGGAGGTCTCGACAATTACAAATGTTCGAGGATCTACTGGTTGATCTTCTTCCGGTAAGGTAACAACTTTTGATTGTTCCACCTCAAGATCCAAATTTTCTGGTAAAAGAACAAGTTCAAGTCTGGCTCCGTTAACAACTTCTAGTTCAGAAGTAACTTCTGATTGAACAATGATGGGTTTGGGATCCAGTTCTGGTTGAACAGATTTAGGTTCAAAAGTAATTTCTTGTTGAACAACTTTAGATTGAGAATCAACTTGTTGAACAACTTGGGTTATTGTTTCACTAGATTCAGTTCTAGTTTCCTCAGGTAATTATGGAGATTCCACTTTAGTAACAAATGTACCAGTAACCTAGGAGTAAATGGGGTCATAGTACTTACCGGTATAGGTGTTTCTGGTAATTCAGATGAAGAACCAGATGCTTGTGAAGTACTAGATCCAGTCAAATGAGACCTCTTTGACCAAATAGGTGTAGCTTCGGGAAGTAAAGGTGGTTTACTCACTACTCTCCATGAACGATGATGTAAGGGTTGATTTTCCTCCACGATTGTTGATTGATTTTATTACAAAAAAGAAATAAAAAAAAATTGGTAAGCTAGGCAAAAGGTTTACCAAGCAACTATGTACTGCAAAATACCTCTTGGCAAACCAAGAAGTACGGCCAAGCAATCTCCCCGATTGATGTGTTTGGTGTATCACAGTGTACAAGGTGGCTGAGTCAGTTACCTAAGGATGGATAGAGACCTAGTGTTGTCCTCCCATATATACCTGAAAGTACGTGGAGGCCCAATCTGTATTAGCACTATCTAATGCAAAACCACACAGTGAGAGCATTCCCATATACTTTACATACTATAACACCACCTTATATATCCAAAGGTATGTGTATGAGCTACGATATACTCACGTACGTGGAATGAGATATCACACTCGGGATGTATTGCAAACAAGTTGGTGACAACTACTATGTTTTACGATGCCGAAACACGTCTCTATCCTAGAACCTCTAAATGTTATTCGTTAGGTGACAATGCTCCATTAGGTAAATTGAGGTTAATTTTAAGTTGATCTTGATTAAAAATTTTCCTTTCAAGGTTCACCACGTGATTTATTTTCAATTCTTAGGATGTAACTAATATGATAAGCATTCTTTCCATTCAATTTTGACAATGAAAATCTTAGCTAATAGGGATAGAGCAATCATATTTCTTTCAATCAAAGAGCAAAGAGCACAATCTAATGAAATTTCCCTAAACTATTCCTATGAGCACACACAAAAGTTTTCAATGCACGATGCAAGTTTTTCTTTTCGATTCCCTTAATGCTATGATGAAGAAAAAATGAAACTAATGCACATACAATCAATCAATCTTTTTACAAGAATGAAAACTTTACGACAGTTTTGTTTTGAAGGAAAAGAATACTTTTACGACACTTTCTTTCGAGCAAAGATTAATCAACTATAATATAACTTTGAAGATGAATCGATAATGAAAAAGGAATCATTTAAGAAAAATTAATCAATCAAGTCAAAGTAGGGCTAGCAAAGGAGATACAATCTTGATTTCAGGACATGACACTCATTGATCACTCAACAAGCAATAAAATAGAAGAAATTTGGTGAAAAACCCTATCCAAAGGTGGAAAACTAACCCAAGGAGGATTAGCGGAGCCCTAAATGGGAGACAGTGTGCTTCAGAGCACTATCCCTAAGCCAAGGGTGCTTTGCAGTGCATTGTGTCCTTCACTAGCCTGCGTTGGTGACAGTAAGCCATTTCAAGAGGCAACTAAACACAGTTTTTTAAACCAAAATTCAATTCAACACAGCTGAAATACAATCAATAAAAGGAATTAAGGTTTGTTAGTGTGTCATAGGATGTGAATAAGCTACTTGGAATGATAATTGTTCCCCAGCGGAGTCGCCAATTTGTTATGAAGAATTTGGTACCTACAGATAAATACTAGTTCACTAGATAAGTAGCCATATCTAGAACAACAGTTTAAAGCACTTTAGCCTTTTTCTATAAACAATAGATAAGATAAAGAGAATGAGAAGACCTACTTGTGCTTTCATTTTCCTCTTTTTTCCTTTGTATCGGTCTTGTCGCTCCTTCTCATACTTAACACACTTGAGAAGTACTTGTAAACACCAACAAAAGCCAAAGAACCAATCAAAGCAAAAGATCTATTGATTACATGTAAATGGAATTAGATACACTCACACATATAAGAATTATATATCAAGATAAGCATATGGAAAAAGGTTTAAATACTTTATTGAATAGAAGGAAGAAATACAACCATGAAGCTTGATTTGAAATCACTCCTCCAGCTTTGGTTCCATCCACATCACATAATAAGCATGATATTCTGGTAGCATAACGACACTTACAATAGTCTGAATTCTCAAAATAACATTATCTCCTTACAATTCATCAAATTCTAGCCCTTGATCACTTAGATGAGTGCTCAATATATAGGAAGATGGAGGAGGTTTTGTCATCAATGAGGGTATTGAATGGCCTTCCATACTTAGAATTAGTTCCATGGAGGAAGGGATGAGAGAATAGGAGGTATCTTAACTCATTCCTTATCCATTTTAAAGCTCATAGGAGATGATAAGTGTGGGAATCTTCTAGAAGGCTGTAGACGATAAGAATATTCCACAAACCCTATGTGAATTTTGCTCAAACTCACCTAACGCAGGTCAAAGTGGGCCTAAGTGCTCTACAAAGCACCCTGGCATGGACCTAACTACTCTGTAGAGAACTCTTGCATGGGCCTACCTGTGCTAGTCCCTCTAGTGGTCATTTCAGAATGTCTTTAGGCCATGAAACTCTCTGGAAAGGAGGTATTCAAAATGTTTAGGGTATGTAGCAACTGGAATTAGGGTTTGATGAGCCCTAAAACACTGATCTGGATGATGGGAGTGATGTGCCAAAATGGATTTGTAACAGCCACAAACATAAACTTGAGTGTAGAAAATAACATAACAATAGAGAAAGAAGAAAAATATGCAAATTGTTGGTGGAGTTCGTCCCTCCTAGACTATGTCTCTAGGTCTGCTTCCAAGTGGGCACTTGTTTTATTAGGAAATGATCCAAAGAGTTTATTTACATGACATTTCACCAAATGATATGTGGATGCAGGTATTGCTGGTTACTATAGAAAGAAAGCCTTCTGTCTCAGCTTTACAACAACTATATTCATTCTTAATTTGGCTCAAGGATGGCCAAAATATGATTACATGAAAAAAATAGTCAATAATACAACCTAGTTATGCAACTCACTAATCACTTCCTTAACCACTGGTGCAATGGTTAAGTACTTTAATATGCCTCAGACAGGTTCCACGGTCGAACCTCCCGGGCTTAACATAGAAACTGTCTAGGTTTGGTGACTGAATTTTTACATGGTGCAATGAGGTTTCAACACCATGCTAAAACTTAGGTTATCACATTTTAACAAACCATTTAACTTTAATACATTCCTATGTTGGCGTATATGGTTTAATACATGGCACATATATACTTTGGATATTCTTTAATACATATGGTTTAAAAATTGTTTGGACCTTAGCGCTTATCCATTAATAATCCAACTATGGCACATAGCTATAACTGACTGTATTTAAATGTCGATGGTGCAACCACAACTCCATGTCATGTGACACATCTCTGTTGGCTTCAACGGTGACTGCATATGCATTTGACGGTTGACAACAACTCCGCTCCCGTGGCAAGCCAACTCCCCAACGATGGTGTATAGAACTAATGTGTATCGTTCTTGTGCTATCTTCAATGGTGAGATAACACTGCTTCGTTGGATGCCATACTCCACGTGCCATGGACTTGTTTAGACAGTGATTGCTCCATCCGCTATAGGACTTTAGCATAAGTGTTATACCATAGTTTTCCACCATCACAAAATATGCACCATATTATAACTCCACCTTATAGATTAGTTTCCACCACACTTTGGTTAATGTATGCACCATAAATCCGCTATAATATAGTTTTTCCCACCATAGTCTATACATTATTCATATATCAATGTTTGCGTCCACTTTTAATGTTTTTCACCTTAGATTTAGACCATGTCATTTAAAATGCGTTATGGTATGTCATATGGTTAGAAACCATACGTCTTAGCACTTGAAACTAATGTGCGCATAATATGAAACTTAATTCAATCGATCGTAAACTCTCACCATAAACCTGGAGATATGCACCAACGATGATCTTTGAACCTTTTTGACTACATTGACTTGGCCTTTCCACATGTTTTATAGTGAGAACGCCACATGGCCAACAAGGCCCCATTTCCCCTGTTCACCACAAACTTTGATGGACGATTTCTCCTTCATCTAGAGACCAAATGAGAACCCAAAAGCACTGCCAAACTCAGAACAATGGGATCTACTGCTTGGCATTATTTCCATAAACAACTAAAACATTTGATCTTGGAGAAAATAGAGATCCTCCTGGATCATTCCTCTCCACTGGAAGCTTTTGGACCACCAAAAGTTTGTTTTTAAGCTGACATGAGGTGAGGGTACAACTCCCTCAACCTTCCAATCTCCATCCACCTTACTTTTCTTGGATTCATGCCTTTAAGTCTCACTCAATGATACTTGACATATCCATCTATGAAAGTGCGGACCTTCCTTTTACCTTCACCTTTCATCCTTACCCTGCTGATGTAAAGCCATACTTGATCGCCAACCTGAAAATGATGACCCTTCTGATGCTTGTCATGGTGCATTTTGAACATGTTAACTATTCCATTCATCTGTGGCAAATAGAAAAACATTTGTAGCTATGCCACTATCTTGCCTATACTAACATGCCCAGAAGCATGAGAAGAAAATATTCTCCTGATCACATGTGTTCTTTCTACCTATGGTATGTACAAACTGCCAATATGGTTAAATAACCTGTTATGAACATGGTAATTTACTTCTTCCACTTGTTCATCATGGGTTAGTGATTCAACAATATATTCGAAAACAATATAAGCAACATATTGTTCTATATAACTTTCATGCGCTAAAGAATTATTTTGCAAAATAACTGAAACATTCAACAAAAATCTTCACAACATATTAGCTACTTTATCTGTTGTACCTTCCTTATACTTGATTACTAAGTGGACCTATTGCAAAATACCCATACATCTATAATGTTGATCCTGCTGCAACTTAGTTTGAGTTTGAAGGTATTGAAGTGGTTCATAATCTGTTTGAATCACTGTTTCTCTGTCCATTAAATAATGTTTCCATTGTTCAACACTTTCCTTTAATTCATATAATTCCTTTCCGTAAGTTGGATAATTTTCAACTTCTGTATAAAATTCTTCGAAATGAAAACATATATACTTCCCTTTCTGAAATAAAACTGCACTCATTTCATACCTACTAGTATCAATTTCTATTTCAAATGGTTGTTGAAGGTTTGGTGGAACTGTTACAATTTTCTACTTTAAAGTTTCACATGCTTCTTGTTGTTTTCCTCCCCACTGAAATGAAGCTTTATTGTTAAGGCATGAAGTTGTGATGCAATAAAATGGAAATTAAAAACAAACTTCCTCCAATACTGATATGCACCCATGAAACTTCTAACTTCCCAACTTGAACTGAAAGCAAGAATATCATCCAAATTGACTATGGAAAACTTATCAAGAAAAT
Source organism: Pinus taeda (assembly GCA_000404065.3). Classification (NCBI taxonomy): domain Eukaryota; kingdom Viridiplantae; phylum Streptophyta; class Pinopsida; order Pinales; family Pinaceae; genus Pinus; species Pinus taeda. The sequence continues at coordinate 250,773 of APFE031376732.1, forward strand.
AACAAAACACATCATTCATCATTCTCATTAAAGTTGTTGGAGCATCACATAAATCAAACATCATTACCAACCATTCATCAAGCCCATGTCTAGTCTTTCATGTAGTTTTCCAAACACCATTCTTTGCAATACACATCTGATGGTAACCATTTGTTAAATCTAGTTTAATGACTGATAGACGATACATGCCAATATTCAGAAGACATGAAACAGATAGTAATTGAATCTCATGTTGTATTTCTCGTTTTGGAAGGAGAATTTTTGGTTCTTTAAACAATTATTCATAAGAATCTACCACTTCAATCAATTTGTCCTTAAATTAAGAATCACACCCTTGAAAAGCATCATACTTGTCTTTACGTTGTTTTTTACCAATCATGAGTGAATACCTTTTAGTTGAATTTATTAACCTTTTCAAATGACTGACATTGATTAAATCCAAGTTTGTCTTACTTCTATGTGCCCTAACAATGTATTCAATTCCTTCTTTAAAAATATGATACTTGTTCTCTCTTCTATGAAAAATAGCATGTTGATCATAAAGATATGAAATACCCAACACAACTCCACATATATCTAGAGGAATCACATCTAGCTCAACTTCATCAACAAAATTAGTTGTAATTGTAAAACTTAAATGACACTATTTTGTGACATGCATCTGTGTGTTTTATTTCAACCATCCTAAAGGGTATGGTTTTGGATGATTTTTAGTTTCCAATTCCAATTTCCTTACTAGTTCCTCAGATAATAATTTTTCTTGTGATCCGCTATTAAATAATGTGTCTATCTTAGTGTGCTTGGAAATAATCCTTATGTGAAAAAGTTCAACCCTCTTTTTTTCATCAATCACATCATTAGTTTTTGAAGATGATGAAAAGTAAGTAAACTATAGCTAGCTTTGGAAAGTATACATGTTAGACTCACTAAAGTAATCTTTTGTTTGTCACTGGAGTAAAAAATCCTATTGGACTGCAACATTCACTTTCATTTCACCCTTCTCTTTAAGTAACTTCTTTGACTTAAGTTCATGATGAAGCTTCCAACAGTTGGTATCATCATGTCTGACCCTCTGACAATGAGTACATGTAGGTCTTTCCCCTTCTTTCTTTGTTGTCGACGATTTATTTCCTTTCAACTTACGCTTTCCTTTGCCTTCTTTGGAGTCTTTGTGTTCTCACTGCTTGAATGGTTTCCAATGAAAAGGTCTACCACCTGATTCAATATGAATGGCTTCCACACATACTTCATCAAATTTAGTTGGATTAAACATAAGTAATGTATGTTTTAAATAAGAATGCAAACTTCCAATATAATATAACAAAATTTCTCGTGTGTTTAATGGAATATCAAGTGCTATTTCCTTTTTCCTAAATTCCTGTGTAAACACTTGCACACTTTGTCCTTTACCTTGCCTCAAATGTTGCCAATCTATTACAACCTATTGCATATATCCTAAAGGATAGAACTTATTTCTAGGAGATTTAATAAACTTAGACCATGAAGAGATAATTTTACCTTTATGCCTTAAATTTGACTGTGTTTTACTTTCCCACCAAATCAAAGTTGTTCTCCCCATCTGAATTGTAAATAACTGAATTTTCATAGAATCATCAACAATATTATGAATTATACAATAGTTATCTAACTTTTCAGGATTCAATTCACCGTTGTATATGGGCAATTCAAATTTGACATCAAGCTTCAGAAAATGAGATTTCTTATGTTTCTTCTTTGATTCAAAATCTAAATCTGAGCTTGAATGATTAGAAGATGAAGAAGAAGAAGATGAAGATGGAGGAGAAGGAGGTTCATTACCATCAACTTTTTTCTTTCCCTTTCTCACTTTTGTGCCTTTAGAAGATGAAGCGACACCTCTAGTCTTCTTGTCTTCATAAAATTCTGCAATCATCCTTTGCATATTAAGGAACATCTACTGAAACTTCTCCTCACTTCTTGTCTTAGGAGATTCTCCTTAATTTTAACTTGCCATCTTTTGCAATACTTTATTCTTTCAAATCTTTGGATTTAACTCTTTAAGTTTCCCTTCTCCATGTTGCGACCTGGATCTAGTCAACATTCACATTGGAAAATATCCTACTTAAACATGATCAACCTCACTCTAATACCAAAATATGATCTGAAACCTTACAGGATTGATTATTTGTGCAACTTTATCAACATTAACTAAGTTTGAAAAAGTGTGAATGAAAGAGGGAAACTTATTATTAATATGCCATGAACATAAACTTGAGAGTATCAAATAACATAACAACAGAAAAAGAAGAAGAAAACACTGGAAATTGTTGACGGAGTTCGTACCTCCTGGACTACGTCTATGGGTCCACTTCCAAGTGGGCATCCATTTTATTAGGAAATGATCCTAAGAGTTTCTTTACATGAGATTTCACCAACTGACTTGTGCATGAAAGCATGGTTGGTTACTATAAAAAGAAAGCCTTTTGTCTTAGATTTCCAATGCCGGTCTCCATTCTCAATTTAGCTCAAGGATGGCCAAGATATGATTACTTGAACAAAAGATGTCAATAATATGGGCTAGTTTTGCAAGTTAGTAATCACTTTCTTAGCAACTGGTGCAATGGTTTCATATTTTAATAGGCCTTGGGTAGGTTCCAAGGTTGAACCTCCCAAGATCAACATCGAAACTGTTTGGGTTTGGTGACTGAGTTTTTACATGTGTAGTGAGGTTTCAACACCATGCTAAAACTTAGGTTATCATATTTTAACAAACCATTTAACTTTAATACATTCCTATGTTAATGCATATGCTTTAATACATGACGCATATATACTTTGGATATGATTTAATACATATGGCTTAAAAATTGTTTGGACCAGCGCATATCCATTAATAGTCCAACTATGGTGCATAGTTATAACCCAATCTATTTAAATGTTGACAATGCAACCACATCTCCGTGTGATGTGACACATCTCCGCTGGCTTTGACGGTGACTGCATATGCATCCGACGGTTGACAACAACTCCGCCCCGTGGCAAGCCAACTCCCTGATGGTGGTGTATACAAATGATGTGTATTGATCCTATGATAGCTCTAATGGTGACATAACACCGCTTTGTTGGATGCCATACTCCACATGCCATGGACCTGTTTCGATGGTGATTGCTCCATCCGCCTTAGGAATTTTAAGTGTTATACCATAGTTTTCCCACCATCGCATAATATCGACCATATTAGAACTCCTCCCTATCTATTAGTTTCCACCATACTTTGGTCAATGTATGCACCATAAATCCACTATCATATAGTTTTTCCCACCATAGTCTATACATTATTCATATATCAATGTTTGCGCACACTTTTAATGTTTATCACCTTACGTTTAGACCATGTCATTTAAAATGCATTATGGTATGTCATATGGTTAGAAACCATAGGTCTTAGCACTTGAAACTAATATGCCCATAATATGAACCTTAATCCAATCAATCCCAAAATCTCACCATAAACTTGGAGATATGCATATGCACCGGACATGATCTTTTAATCTTTTCGACTGCATTGACTTGGCCTTGCCATGTGTCGAGTAGTGAGAATTCTACATGGCCAACAAAGAACTCTACAAAGTCCTATTCATGGAAAATTTTAAGAACCCCCTAAATTTATAAGTATAATAAATGGGCCAATCTCCATGGTATATAGGAAAAATGGAAGTGAATTTTATCAATAATGTAATATGTATATATAATTTTTTGGCGAATATCTCACGAGGCACGGCGAATATTTTACTTAATTATAAAATCTTGTAAGATCTTTGTATTACCTAAACCTGGAGCTTAAAAATTACTATTAGTAATTTATAAAAAGTAATAAAATCAATAGTACTATTAGTAATTTATAAAAAGTATAAAATTAATAGTTGATTTTTATTTTATTTTTTATTTTAACCAAGCTAAAATGTTTAACATACATTAAATTACAACATCCATTTTTACTCTTGATCCACGAAGCCCCAAGAGGGATCAAATATTTTTTCACTCTATGCTAGTTTGCATATCACGATATTTGATACATCACGGGCCTTAGTAGATCCTATTAGTAATTTATAAAAATTAATAAAATTAATAGTACTATTAGTAATTTATAAAAAAGTAATAAAATTAATAGTTGATTTTTATTTTATTTTTTATTTTAACCAAGCTAAAATGTTTAACATACATTAAACTACAACATCCATTTTTACTCTTGATCCACCAAGCCCTGAGAGGGATCAAATACTTTTTCACTCTATGCTAGTTTGCATATCACGATATTTGATACCTCTCGACGGTTAGTAGATCTAGTAAAGATGGATCTATGCTGGTTTAATTCCCCCATTTAGATAGGTGACATTCCAGGTGAATACCATGGGTCAATATCATGTGCCATTTTGGTGAATACCATGGGTCAATACCATGTGCCATTTTTATTTTTATTAATACTAATATTAGGGTTAATAATGTTTTTTTTGCATGGTATTAATAACAATCTAGTCCATGGTATTCCCATAGTATTTTGCCCACATGTGCCATTTTGGTGAATACCATGGGTCAATACCATGTGCCATTTTTATTTTTATTAATAATAATATTAGGGTTAATAATGTTTTTTTGCATGGTATTAATAACAATCTAGTCCATGGTATTCCATAGAGTTTTTTGAGTGTTCGTAAAAATAAGGTGACTTATGGAGTAAATATAAAAACATGTTTTATTTGTTTACCATACCTCTCGTTTATTTATATTTTTATTAATTTACCATACCTCTTTTACAAATATGGTATTTGGCCCATAGGATTCATGTAAATAAAACCTCTTTCTTGAGCCTTCATAAATAGAAGGAGGATTATGGACTAAATATAAAAAGAAGTTTTATTTATTTACCATACGTCTAGTTTATTTATATTTTATTTATTTACCATACCTTTTGAGTAAGTATAAAAAGACGTTTTATTTATTTACCATACCTCCACTTTACTTATATTTTTATTTGTTTACACCCTTGCATTTATATAAGGTGACTTATGGAGTAAATATAAAAAAATGTTTTATTTATTTACCATACTTCTCATTTATTTATATTTTTATTAATTTACCATACCTCTTTTATAAATATGGTATTTGGCCCATAGGATTCACTTAAATAGAACCTATTCGTGAAAATGGGTGAATGGATTCACTTAAATAAAACCTATTCTTGAAAATGGGCGAATGGAAGGTTGTAACTCCTAATTTCAAGGGCTAAATTTAGCTTCTTTACCCTCTCCCTTAAAATAAGGTGGGCTATTTGAGGTGATTTGTAAAAATGTACTATGATACAAAATATTCACCCACTAAAATTTCACTAAAGGGCGAACATTCGCCCCTAAAATTTTCTATGGTCCCATTTCACCTATTCACCACAAACTTTGATGAACGATTTATCTTTCATCGGGAGACCAAAAGCACTGTCCGATTCAGAACGATGGGCTGTACGAGTTGTTGTTATTTCCAGAAACAACTGAAACCTTTGATCTTGGAGCAATTAGAGGTTGTTGTTATTTCCATAAACAACTGAAACCTTTGATCTTTGAGCAACTAGAGATCCTCTTGGATCACCAAACGGGACTGACATTCTCTCAAACACTTGGCATCAATGCAACTTATAGGTCTAGATTACAAGACAGAGAATAAATGACTTAAACAACTTATGAAACATAACCAAAATGATCACCTCCTTCTCCATTAAACTACTACATCATCAACTAGGTCTTGCATCCATCCATTTAACAATTAGAAGTAAATATATGAAATAACCATGACATGAACCAATCATTCAACCATGCTTATAACTAGCATAGAACCATATAAATGTTGGAAATACTGAGATCAGGGGTGAATCCATATTTCCAACAATTGGTATCAGAGCTAGTACCTTCACTCAAAGCCCCAAAATACAGGTTGGAGCTTGGGAGATTGAAAATTGGTGTCTTGATTTAGGGTTGGAGCCCTACACAAATATTTTACTTGATTTATTGAGATTAATAAAAGTATTTATTGTTATTGCTCATTTTGTGTTCTAATTATAAGTGATCTAATTGGTAAAAGTAACAATTGAAAAGGAATACTGATTCACCCCCCCCTCAGTATTTCCAACAATAAATATCATAGATTTGACAACCATTAAATCCACATATAAATATGTGAAAAATTAAGAGCACTTAGCTTTTATTAATCATAGGCAAATCTGACCAGGTTCGGGACTTCCACGTACCACTCGACCATACCTCTCAGTATTTCCAACAATAAATATCATAGATTTGACAACCATTAAATCCACATATAAATATGTGAAAAATTAAGAGCACTTAGCTTTTATTAATCATAGGAAAATCTGACCAGGTTCGGGACTTCCACGTACCACTCGACCATAGAAATGGTTGAACCAAATCTCTCTTTCAGCTAGTCACCCCCATTCCATATTCCAATCATGAATGTGGGATCTCATAGAACAACCAAGGGAATCCAAAGGTTACACCACCCTCACCCAACCGTGATCACACCAAACCGGTGCTCCGATGACAACCGAACAAAACTTAGAATGCCATCCGGAATCCATCATTATCCTTGAAGAATTTTCCGTCTCCTTGTCTCTCAGGCTTTAGCGCAATCCAAACCCGGATCACTAGCTCCTAAACTGAGACTGCTCCCTCTGGCTTTACGTGTATCCCGCCAAAACCAGTCAAGGGATTCCTAGGCCTTTGGTAATGAATCTTGATACCACCTCCACCCCGGATTCTGAAATCCATCCGACAATTCCAAAGTTCCAAAACCAAAATAAACATCCCAACATACCATGGCATCCAGAAAAAGGCTAGGATAGGGTGAAATCCTCTGTCATAACCTGGTAAATTCATGCCACCAATAGTAAGAGAACCATAGACCAACATAAAAATGCCATGAATGTCTAAACCAACTAGGAAATCACACATGCAAAAGGTTACCTGCAAGTATTTCTACAAAATCCACTTGAGTCCTACTTTCCTTTCCTTGATCCTTGCTTGCTTTTCCTTTCCTTTCCTTGTGTTCCCTTTCCTTTGCTCCAAACTAGAGTGCTCTAAGAAAAATCTAAGTTACCAAGAGAGTGAGAGAAAGAAAAAATAATGAGAGAGTTCCAAACTTGAACTTCGCAAAAGCCATGAACTGATCCTCAGAAGCTTTTTTATGTATGAGGCCTCTAATTTATTCATTTTCCATTATTTTCCTTCAGTTTCCTCCTCACATGCAACCTGTGACCTTTTACCTTTATTTTCTCCTAATTTCCTTTATTTTGATAAACAAATGTGCCAAAAATGCCTTTTTTTTGTTTTAATGCCTTAGCCTTAGCCTTTTCCAATTTTCCTTAGCCAAAACACAGATCCAATGATGCCCACTAGGATATAGTTGCCCAACATTCAGCGTGAAATACATGTCCCTTACCTGTGGTCTTATTTTGCCTTTATTAACTTTTATTACATGAAATTTTCACCAAGGATGTTACAGTGTTCATCAGGATGTTGCTTCAATTTGGACTCTGTTAAGACTATGATCATGAAGCAGACATCTATCACACTCATTATTCTAGTGGTTGTATATATTATAGCTAGATTGGTAGGTTGAGAAGCATTATGGATTCAAAGGCTACTTCCATGCTTGTCTTGATTAGGTGTAGGTGAATACCATGATGACTGGTCAAAGCATTTAGACATGGTACAAAAAGAAGAAAAATGGTTTCAATATTATTCTAATATATAACATATTACTGGAAGAGCCTCTATGCTCAAGTGAAGCATATCTCTCTCTCTCTCTCTCTCTCTCTCTCTCTATATATTATATATATATATTATATATATATATATATATATATATTACTTACTTACTTACTTCATGGACGTGAATAGACTTATTTAAAATGTGTCTCTTAGTGAGAGGGAGAGTTGATGAGATAGCATCACGGACTCACCAGAGTTCTTCTTCATGCTATTGTCAAAAGATAAAAATATTTGACATGTTCTTCATGTTATTTTTTGAAAAAAAAAGAAAATTTGAATTTTGAAAACTCAAATTTTGGCTCCAAAATAAGCCAAATCGCCCTCCTTAAGAAATATATATAGATATCATTCAACCTCCCTCTAAGATCAATTCAGATCTCTTGTGAAATATCAATATGAGGCGCGTGAATATTCCAAATCAAAGGCAAGAAAAGAGCATTATGTGAGGTAGAAAGAAGATGGATCTAAGGCTAAGAGTAATATGAATTTGTGGAAGCTCATTGGACAAATATGAGGCATATTGTGGGACTATTCTGAGGAAACTAAACGAATCACATTTGAGGAAGGTTATTTTTCTCAAGATAACCAAATTGCATATGAGGAAGACTATGTTGATTCTGAGATAGATAGAGCTGAGGAAAACCATGGTCATAATATCTGTGACAAGATAGAATCTTATGAGGAAGCAATAGACCTAATCAGATCGTGGGTAGATTTATGACTTGACTATGAGGCAGTGGACCATGTTTGACCTAGCTACATTGTTGGTCTAGTTGAAGTTGCATTTGACTAATGTATCTCTGTTAAACTTGATGATTTATCTAAGGTTACTAGGTTTTTTCTCCATGTGGGTTTTCCCACAGAAAACACTTGTGTTCTTTGTGTGGCTATCTCTTCATGATCCTACTATCATAAATGTTATTTTATTGATTTATTATGTGTAATTTCTTAATGATAAAATAATGGATAATTATATGAAAAATACTTTAATCATTTGAAGTAATTATTAATATAGAAGACACTCTAAAAGCTCAAAACGGGGCATCCTCTCCACCAAAGTCATGCGTGACTTACACCTATCTATAATCTATGTTCTATGCATGTACGCATGTCCAGAAACATAAGCACAAACATTAGCACATACATTGACAAGACTTGAACCACAGTGGGGGATATGTTAGCAACAAAATTTCTTTGACTCACCAAACTAAACTTGATGGGATCCAAAACTTTCATCCTATTGACCTCTCTATCTAATCATTCCTTTCATAGATAACCTCTTAGGGAGATATATATATCTATATGAGCTATAGTATATTGTTGATCCCTGGTAATGTTTCTTAACCCTTAGACTTGAAACATAAACCACATATGTAAAGATTATAAATGAAAAGAACCAAATACTACAGACATGTAAGATGAAATATCAAAAATATAACTTTGCAGTAATGGTTATTAGAAGACGTAAAGAAATGCTTAGTTTCTTCTTAAGGTGGGGAAACATTTTAATGAATATAACTCACAGTATATCGATACTCGATAAAACATTCCATAGCCTCCCAAATATTTAAATAGATTCTCAATAGGAAAACCCTAATTACTTGTGGTCATCTCATTAATGAGTATCAACTCCCTAATGTCCCTCATTCAATAAAGTGGAATTTTTTACATTAAATAACCATCCACTGCTATCTAATGGAACTTATTCAAAGAACATGGCCACATACACTAATTAGCAAACTAATAAGTATCCTAAATTAGAGAGGTTAAGATAATCTAACATTTTGTAGTGCCCACTCTAGTTACCTGACTCTAATATGACATTATCTTACATACTGTAGTCTATGAGTAACTCAGGTTGAGGATCCAGAAATGTGACTCTATTATCAGTGAATGTGATGGTTATGTATGTTCTCTATTAATATTATGATTACGATATAATTAATGGTTATGTGCACTCTCTATTGATATCATGATGGTGATAGTAGTAAAGGATAGACATGTTTCTATTGATGTTATAATGATGATAGTTTTGATCTATATGTATGGTTCCATTAAGGTTATGATGATGATAGCCATGATGGAGGTATCCCCTATGTTAGCTACTTACATTAGTTCTGGTTCACAATGAACAATGATGTGAATGACCAGGTGATGGTAATAATGCTATTATGACAATGACTAACACTGAAAAACCTGTTTACTGATTATTATTGAGTATGGCAGGAAAACCACCAGAGGCACTCGCACATGACGAGTTGATGACACCTGGTTTGATGAAAATTTATATTATCTTATCTTTGAAATTCTAATCGATTTTGAAACATGCTATATATGTTTATCTATATTCTGATGATATGTTAATGTTTGCAGGCACAGATGAGTTGCTTGGCCGAATGACTCACATATGGGTGATGGGGTTGTACAAGTGGATGGAACTACATGGGAGGGGTGGGACAGTGTCCCTGATCTCAC
>APFE031376738.1:0-17984 GCA_000404065.3 Pinus taeda
CCATGCTCGAGAGCCGAAAACACGGAGGTGAGTGATCTCTGGGTTAGTGCCGCTCCAAGCCTCAAAGGGGGTCTGATCCTTGATAGACCTATGAGGAGATCTGTTCTGGATGTAGTTAGCACAATTAAGTGCTTCGGCCCATAGCTTATGAGGCAATGACTTAGCATGCAGCATGCAGGAAGCCATCTCTTTGAAAGATCGGTTCTTTCTCTCAGCAACGCCGCTCTGTTGCGGAGTGTATGGAACTGTGTACTGCAACTGTAAACTGTATGCCGGACTGAAGGCAAAGGTTCCGAAGTACTGTGTTAACATATTCCCTCCCATTGTCTGTACGGAGGGCTTTGATCTTTCTCTCTGACTGTGTCTCAACTAGTGCTTTGAAATCTTCAAAGTGCTCAAAAACTTCAGATTTGTTCCTGAGAAGATACACCCAAGTATACCGTGAGAAATCAACAATAAATGTAAGCACATACCTTGCTTTGTTGATGGAAGGATGAGGAAAGGGCCCCATGAGATCACTATGGATCAGATCTAGAGGAGAGGATGCTCTGTGAGTCTTGCCGGTGTCAAACTTTTCTTTGGGATGTTTGCCAAGAACACATCCTTCACAAACTCCTTCGGAGAAACTGATATTTGGCAAGCCTTCCACCATCTCATTCTTGCTTAGCTGCTGCATATATCTATAATTTAAGTGACCGAACCTTTCGTGCCAAAGCCTACTACTATCATTAACATATGTAAGCAATAAGGAGGATTCAGATTCAATAAATTCAGAAAATGTATACAGTCTGGCTCCATTGTTTACCTCACTAGTTGCAATTTTGGCACTGCTATGTAGATCATATATGTTTACTGCATCTGGAGTGAATTCCACTCTCTTTCCGGTGCCGGAATGTGTGATCTGATAAACTGAAAGCAGGTTTACCGAAAGTTTTGGAACATGAAGCACATCTTCAAAGCTTCCATGTAAAAGTTCCACTCTACCCTTTCCGGTGACCTCAATAGGTGAGTCATCTCCCATGAGGATGGGAGGTCCTTTGCATGCATCCAAAGAGAATAGACTTCCTTTGCAGCAAGCATATGATGTGATGCACCGGAATCTATAATCCATGCATCAGGAGAAGAATTAATTGCAACTAAAGCATGAAAATTATTACCTCTCCCATGTGGCGGATCCTCAGTTTTCTTCTTGGCGCCCTGAGGGATGTTATCCCCAAGGTTGTGCTTCTGAAGGTTTTCTTCCATTTGGTCAATTTGTTTCTTCATGCAAGAGGATTCTGGATGGAATCCTCTTTGACAGTAGGTGCATATGTTTCCTTTCTTCCCTTTGTCATTTCTCGAGCCGAAGGAGTCATTGAAGGGCTTGGTGTACCCTTCCTTCTTTGGATGGGAATACGCTTTTCCCTTGTCTTCTTGCTGCTGATTTTTCTGACTTGAATTTGATCTATGATGTTTATTGTGGCTGCTATCATGCACAGCAAGTGCATGCGCTTTTCGAGGTTTGATTTTCCCCATGCCAATGGGTTTATCTTGCTCAAAAATAAGGGACTCCATAAATTCTTTGAAAGAAGGCATAGTGTAGGATTTACCTGTTGCGAGCCTTACTGAATGAAATGTAGACACAAAGACGAGTATTTCAGTCCGAGCTTTGACATAATAAAGAGAATTTGGCGACTCTCCTCCTTGGATTTGTCAATTCCACAACCCTTGAGTTGCATCAATAGATCATTATATTTGGTGAAGAAGTCTTGAATTCTATCATAGTTCCGTGGATCCAATGATAGCAGCTTCACTTCGAGCATATGTCCTTTCATCTCATCCTGTTTCCTGTAGAGATCTTCAACCTTTTTTCAAATCTCATTGGGAGTATTGCAAGCAGATAGATGAAACTGCAACTCTAGAGAGATCCACACGCATATGGATCCGTGGGCCTCATCCATACGGTTGAGGTACTTGGATTTCTCTATGGCTGAAGTGGGTTCCACTTCTGTAGTTGTGGTAATCCTGTACAATGCTTTTTGATGAAGGTATCGAGCCATTTGGTCCTTCCATTCGTGATAGTTGTAGGGTGTTAAGGTCGATGCTTTGGGAAACTCCATTTTTCTGTCAATCTTCGATCTCTGAGCTGTAATACCTGCAAAATAAAGTACTGGTGTTCCTTTTATCTAGAAACCTGTGGGCTCTGATACCATGTAAATGTGTTAGAAAACCTGCACAGATGAATCTAGCTAGTAAAGGTTGAACACACAGCTTTGCAGAGCAAAAACGCTAAAAGAAAATCGAAAGAAGAAAAGAATGATTCGTTAGAAAATATTTACAATGCTCATGATATAGCATTACTGGGTGAAGATCCCAAGGTAATGCACTATAGTGGTGATCAATGAGAGGACTCAACACCTACAACAAGTTCCGGAGATAACTAGTCAGTTGCGGAGTTAAAGAAGGAGCAAATCAAGGAGTAAGTCATGCAAGAGGAATCTTGCATGCAATCCCATGCTCTAACTAAGAGTCCGCATGTAGATGTGTAGTATTTGCATGTAGTCGCATGCTCTAACTAAGAGTCTGCTTGCATGCAATCCAATGCTCTAACTGAGAGTCCACATGTAGGTGTAGTAGTTCCAACAACAATTACGTAAAACCTTTCGAGGAAACGTTCTGTATTTCTTCCTCACACTCTTGTTAAACTTCTTGATTGGAAAGTATGAGTTGTGGAAATATATATATATATATATATTTCAATTATGGTAGCTCTTGAAAGAATAATCATCTTGTTAAATTTCACTCTTATTTTATTGCTTCCACGGGAATTCTCCTATACTTAAAAAGTAAATTTCTATTTTCTTTGTTTTTCCTTCGTTGAGTCTTTGGAACTAGTACTTCAGTTCAAATATGGATTATTAGTTGACATGCAATTTTTCATTTCACTATTTGAATTCCAACATATGTTTTTGGAATATTTCCCTTCTCCTTCCTACTGACAATTTAACGCCTCCTACGCATTGCTTTTTCTTACAGTGTTCACTACTCAATTCCACAGTTGCACCATAGGTGATATGTTCTATTCATGAAGTTATATCGTCTATACTAATTAGGTAGGTGTAAGTGAGATTCTTCACCTAGGTATATACCTAAAGGGTTAACCTCACCATATACGAGTAAGAAAACGATGCCTATTCTATCAAAGCAGTTCTTAATAAAATGACCCTCTTTGCAATTAATGGGTCTGGTACAAATTTCTGTTGGGTGGTATTCAATATTAGTGCAGGTTTCACGAACTAATATTTTGGCGTCCTAAGCTATGCATTTTGTTTTTTGGCTACAGAATCCGTCCAAATTTTGCTCGCTCACTTCATAGGTAGTTCACGTAACCATTTTTAGATAATTTGTTTATTTTTTTCTTCTTTCCACAGCTCACTTATTTTTCAGTAAAAGTTCTACCTACTAAATTACTAAGAAAAACTATTAAATATATATATATATATGAAATCTACTTGTTTACTTTTATGCCTTGCCTATATCCCAACTGGTAATTGGGGTTGGTTTCATAAGGGATTTTATCCATAAATTTGTCGAGCATTGTTTCCAAGCTCTCATGTAACCAAAAAGGAATGAGTGCAATTCCCTATAGCTCTGCAAGTTGCCCGTAGCCATTGCCCTTGAATTCGCACTCAAACATTCACATTCTTGAAAATATACCTACATGTATTAAATATTTAGTTGTAATCTTAATTAATTATGGGGGTTAATTTTCTTACCCTCTAGAAAAGTATATTCAAAGTCAGTATATTCAAAGTCGTAACCCTCGAGGATGCATCATAAAGACAACAATTTGTCAAAATTTCAAAATACATAGACAATCTATTTCTCAACTACAATATTTTGCACACCGTATTGCTCATGCTAGCCTTTACTCTGAAAAATTCCAAACACTAACATACCAAAAATTAAATACCTTATACGCAACAATAATTCAAGCAATAATTTCAAAGCTTAAATATACTTAGAATTCTAAACGTATATGGTTTTGGCACTACACTTGGGAAGACCACTAGTTCCCCCTAGCTGAGTTTTCTTACCTTTGGAACGAAGAACCCCCTTCATTCCAGTATGATATATCTTTTATAATCTTTTTATAATCTTTTATAAGTAGTGTTTTGCCTTTTTGGGTCTGTCAACCCACTGCCTAGGCTTTATTTGTTTTTCTTTAAAAGCGTCTATTTGGTTCGAACTTAACTAGGAATACAAAAAAATATAGGTATAATCATAAATACAGAGATGCAGGAGAAAAAAATTTCATTTTATTAATAGAAAAATAATGAATTATGCTTACAAACATAATGGAAATAATATAGCTCGGGTGATGGTATCTTATCTCCAAGAAGAGATGTGATGGCTACATGCGAATTGAAATGTGTTACAATGAGACACAAAGGCATATTTATTATTGAAAAATGTGAAAACCCCCTAAAAAACAAAAACCTTTACCCCAGGAGATGTAACGCCAAGATTTTGTGGGCCCCATTAGGGTTAGTTGGATAGGTAACTTCCAGGGGTCGTAACATGGTCATATTATCTCTGGTTGATGTGCAAGATACCTTTTTGGAAAGCTCTCTTTGAGTATTAAAGGATTTTCCATAGGCATTTTCGTGTGGTGTTGGCTCTGCAGCGAATCTAAAAAAAACATCGTTTAAGGGGTCAAAACTACTTCATAAGTTCAGGACCTGAAAAACTGCTAAAAATAGTAACTGCTAAAATAAATAAGGAAATATATGAAACTGACTAGAGGGTCTAGGTGGAATAGGAGGGTGTTCACTGATATCCACCTGTATCATTTGTTCCCCCTTAGGAAGCAATGGTCCCCATTGCGTGTAGAGGCTCCATGAGGTGAGGAAATTTTTGTTGAACCTAGTCCCTAGTGAACCACTTGCCCTGGTGAAGGAGTTGTCCTGCTTTGACAACTCTATATAGTTGTACCCTATGCTGGTCAGTGTTCTTTGTCTATGTGTCCATGGTTTGATTAGTTTTGACATCTTCCATGCAGTCCAAGTTGAGATTTGTTTTTGTGACTTGTTCTGCAATGTTGGATGTGTCCAACAATGGTGGAAAGTATGGCTGCAGGCCGTCTAGTTTGAACACTATGTGTAGACCAAGGAATGATGGGATGTTCAGCTTGAAGACATTATCAATGAAAACCTTGGTGATAATGCATGGTCCATATTGGAGTGGGCGAGGCTTTTAATGGGGTCCAGCGAGGTGCTCCTTTTGAAAATGTAGCCAAACTGTGTCGCCCGCCTGGAACTTGTGCATCACTCGATGATGATCATGGCGCTACTTGTACTAAGCATTGGCTCTGTCCAATATACCATGGACCTATTGGTAGATGTATTTAATGCACTTAATGAAATTGTTAGCCAATTCAGCTTCGGACTATATATGAGCTGAATCCGCCTGAGTGGTTGCAAATGGTATGGCCAAATCAATGGGACATAATGGTTGAAATATGAGCCCTACGTGAAAGGGGTTGTGGCCTGTTCAACTATGGATAACTTTATTGTAGATATGTTGGACATAAGCGAGACTTTCATCCCACGTGCGAGGATTCTTCGAGTTGTACATGCACATAATGTGTATGATCATCGTGTTGACAACCTCTATTTGGCCATCAGTTTGGGGATGGAAAGTATGGACTTAGTAAGTTTTGTATCTACTATAGACTAGAGATTGGACAAAAATGCACTCAGGAATCTATTATCTTGGTTTGAGACAATGGACTGTGGGATCCCAAAGTGTACCCACACTCGCTCATAGAAGAGCTTAGAGTGGCCTCTATTGTGATACTCTTCTTGTAGCCCACCATGATGGCCATTTTAGAGAATCTATCAATGACCACGAAAACAAAATCATTGTCCTGCTTAGTAGAAGGAAGGCCTGACATGGAATCCATGGAGATAGATTCCTTATGCCGACTAGGAATAGGTAATGGAGTATACAGACCTTTCTTAGTGATGGTTGGTTTGGCAATCGCATAGGTGGTGTAGAATCTAATGTACTTGCCAACATCCTGAGGAAGTTTTGATAAATAAAAATACTTCTATAATACTGCCACTATTTCCTCTACTGCAAAATGTACAGTGACCTGAATGTAGTGCACCTTCCAAATTATCTTTGCACACTTGCTTGAAGGAACACAGATGTTTCCCAGGAGGCATAATAGTGCATCTTGAAGGTGAAAATTTGGAACTTGCTTCCCTTGCAGCAATTTTTGGTATGTGCTTCCAAATTCTGGATCACTCTTGTAAAGATGCAGCCACCCTGAAGTCTCATGCCCATAGGAGTCGAGCACAGTGATCAGTGCCATGGCTGGTGGTTAGATAATAAAATCAGCGACATTATTGATGCTACCCTTCTTATACTTAATGTTCAAATGGAACTATTGCAGGTAGGTGGACCATTTCTCATGGCGATTGTTCTACAACTTCCCCTATGTTTGTATGAACTGTAGGGGTAGCATAGTTTGTGTGGAAGCTCGTTTCCTTCCACATAATGTAATGCTTCCATTGACGACAGGCCTGCATAATGGAATACATTTCTTTGTCATAAGTGGGATACTTTAGGAATATGTTTGAAAGTGTCTCATTGTGGTAAGGCACTAGATGCCCATGCTAAGTAAGAACTGCACCAACAACATAGTTGGAGGTGTCTATCTCAATCTCAAGTGGTTGTTGCAGGTTTGGTAGTTTGAGCACTTGGTGCAGAGCAGAGACGATGCTTCCACTTGGAAAATGCCCATTTTTGCGTTTCATACCAAAAACACTTTACTTTCGCTTCGCCCTTAGTGATTTGACTTAAAGGCCAAGTGATATGAGAGAACCCAAACACAAATGTGGGGCAGAAATTGGCAAGACCCAAAAAGTTGTAGAGATCTGTTAGAGTGGTTGGGGTAGGCCAATCTTCAATGACTTCAGTCTTGGCTCGGTCCACATGTACACCTTGTTGATCAATGATGTACCCTAGATATTAAACCTCGGTTAGGCCAAAAGTGAATTTCTCCAAGTTAGCACACAACTTGTGTTGTCGGAAGGTTTGAAGGACCTCTCAAATATGGTGGAGGTACTCTTCCTAACTGTGGCAAAAGATCAAGATGTCATCTAAATACACCAGATGAAGATGGCATTGTTAAAGGGTCGCAAGTTGTTGTCCATCAGTCTCATGAAGGTTGCAGGGGCATTCGTCAATCCGAACAACATGATCAATCATTCGAAGATGACCTCCTTGGATTTGAAGGAATTCTTCCACACATTGGAGGGTTCGCTAGGCACCACGTGATAACCTAACTTCAAGTCAATCTCGCTGAAATATTTGACCCCCTTGCGCTAGTCCAAAAGGTCATGAATTTGAGAGATTGTGTACCTATTCTAGACAGTGATCTTGTTTAGTGCCCCATAGTTAATACAAAGTGTCCAAGTCGTGTCCTTCTTTTGTACCAATACAATCGAGCTCCCACAGGGTGATGAACTTGGCCTAATGTGCCCTTTCTAAAATAGTTCATGAATCTCCCTCTTGATCTCATCATTCATCAGAATAGAGGGTCGATAGATCAGTCCATTAGGCAGCGGTGTGCCCAAGATAAGATCGATGGAGTGCTTGACCTAACAGTGTAAAGGTACCCTTGTAGGTGAGGCAAAAATATCCCTATAATACTCGAAGACCTTATCCATCTGCCGTTGTTGTGTAGAGGAGCCCTATCAGGGAGTTGTGGCCATAAACTTCTTCCCGCCCTCAGGGTGAATCATAAGGAAAACAAATTTCCTAGTCTCGGAAATGATCTTAATACATTTTTTTGTAGTGATCAAAGAGACAGTGGTAGGCATGGCTACCTTCGCTATCATGTACAACTTATCGACCAAAGTAGTAATCACAGAGGAATGTCTAGACTCATATACAACATGTCGCTTTCACAAGTATGGTTGTCTTAACAATACATCACATATTACCTCATTCATGAAGGACTTGATGCTGTAGTGAAGACGTGGAGATCTTGTCCTTGTTGAAGCCACCCAATGGTGTATGGTTGTGGATGTGTTGTAGTCTTTAGGCCTAGCCGCTTCACGATAGACCCTAGAGCACAAGGATCGTTGGATCCTCAAATCCTGATCCCACAGTGATGGATCGTCTCGGTGATCAAGGCTCTGAGTTGATCTCGCGAGAGCATTCAATGCACTGTTGTAAGTCATTTAATGTTGGAGCCACAGGTGTTAGCTCCACCCTCGATCCACTCCTACTTCATTAAAAGCACTACTATAATCGATGGATTATGCCATAGGGGTATATCAAATGCGAAGGAATATCATGGATACGCAGGACAATCTTCATTCAATCTTAAATATTCACATAACATTAGTTAATAGCCCTTGTAATATAGTTAATAGGGCGTGAATTAAATAAAAAAAAAATTGTGACGTGTGTTAAATTGTTACAAGTTCCGTTGAAAAACAAACCAAAAGAATGGCCTAATTATTGTAATAATAGAAAATTTACTTTAAACTTAATTATTTTTCATTTATATTAGATTAGAAAGTTGCTTTAATTATTTTATTTTTTTAATATATTTGAAATTGGGAATCAATTTTTTATAGTTAATCTTCTATTATATTTATTTTAATTATAAAAGTTAATTAAATTTACTTTAAACTTTAATTATTTTCAATTTACATCTAATTATAAAGTTAGTTTAATTAAAAAATTTAATATATTTTAAATGAGGAATCACAATTTTATAATAATCTCTCTCTTTATATATTTAATTATAAATTTAGTCAAATGGAATTCTGTTTTTATTTTTAATCATCTATCCTAGCCGTTTTTTCTGTATTAAGAGACGATGGGCCAATTTGGTATAGCGTTGGAATTTATATGGTATATTTTTGTAATTTATGTTATTAAATTTAGTAAAAATGGACTTTTATATTTATTTTTAATCGTTTATCTTTTATAATAATAAGAATGGTTTATCGTTACTGAATTTAGCCTTTCTTTTCTCTATTAAGAGACGATGAACCTATTCGGCATAGCCTTGTAATTTATATGGTATATTCTTGTAATTTATCTATAGTTAAGTTGAAAGCAAGCCTTGCGATTAATAATGTTCAAAGTTCATCTAGAATAAAAAAAAAGAAAAGCAACTTTGTACAACCATTCAAAGAGTATGATTGTTTCTACTATGCCAAATGAAAAGAGTGTTAAAAGACCAAATTATAAGAGTATTAAAAGACCAATGATTGAAGTAACACTCTCACTAATTTGTTCCACAATGCTCTATCTTTAAACTCTAAATTGTAAACTCTCTTAGGAAAATGCAATTCTATGAGCCTCTGAACGCCAAAAGTCCTACTCCACCCGAAATTCTTATGGAATTCGAACAAGAAATGATTGGCCTTGTGCCAAATCTATTATATGACCATACGTGTCTTTTTACAAAGAAATCGATACTGTGTGCACTGAAATGGGATTAAAGATTAGTGCATTTCATTAAAGAATTCACAGTTTGCAAACATATGAAGTAATATGTATGGTTGCATGAATGGTTTACCATAATCATTATAAAATCATCAACCAAACCCTCTAGTGTGTTATTACTACTCATCAAAACTCTTGCAACTTCAGTACAAGGAAATTTCATATTATGCTCAGCCGGCAGGCGCAGATAGCGAACATTTTTCTACTAAATTAGTTTATGGTTTCGTAATGTAAATTGAAATGCAAGCTATAGGATTAACCCGTTAAAGGTCTTCAAAGAATTCCAGAATATAAAGGTAACTCTCTAGGAACATTGTAATTCATGCCTAAAGTTTAGGAAATTTAAAGATAAGTGGGAGGAAAATAATTTTCGCTAACTCTCCGGATGTGTTCTGAAGAATTAATACGACATTAACGATAATAATATCGAACAATATAGTATTCTACTTCCAGTAGTCAAAAACAAATACAATCCACAATTCTAAAGAGTTTTGAACTCCCTGAGAAAGAAATATAAAGCGTGATAATATTAAAATCCAATCATCATATAAATACATGAGTATAATTTGAGATGCCAGAAATAACATGGCTCCATAACCAGATTGGAAACAGTGTGAAGCAAAATTACCTTTATAAAGCATCTATATACATTTAACAAAGCTTGTATAACACGCTAACTAATAATTCCACAAAAAAAATAAAGATGGACGTAATGCTTAAATTCAATCACCTTAATCTTCTGAGATGTTGACCATTTCCATGTCCATTTAAGTAGAGATTATATATTTTCACTATTTGTAAATGATTTTACATCATATGCGTCGAGTATGATTGCGACCTAATGGTTTTGCTATTGTTGTTTGTGACTGTTATTTTCTTCTTTCGTTGTTTTTCTTTTGGGTAGTTTGCTAAGCAGAGGAAATGGATTTTAAAATTTACTAAATCAATGAAAATATTCTGGGTAGTTTGTTAAGCATAGGAAATGGATTTTAAGATTGAAATTTAAACGATGGTTAGAGTTTATATATATATATATATATATATATTTCATGTAAAGGGAAACAATATTTTATAGTAAATTATTTAAAATTTACTGAATTAAATATTTTGTTATGTTGTTACGTTGTTTTTATATATAAAATTTTAATTACGTAAATATTTCAAATTCCATTTTATAGTTGGTTTTACATCAGGTTTTTTTTTTTTTAACAAGAAGGGATTCACTTTAGTTGTTCATGTTTTTTATGTAGATTAGTTTGCCTTTTTTCCTCACGTACTCAAAATGAGATGTTTTGTCCCTAGAAAATGAGCATTAGCTTTACTAGATCTTTAGAGCTAAGAAAACATTAAAAAATTCTTCATCTTATATGCCCAAAATTCCAATGAAAACAACAATCATTATAGTGATTCAAATTTCCGAAGGAGAGGGAAAATGATATACATATTTGTACAACAAAACATAGAAATACAACAAAACTCGACTTTTATTAATAAATGAAAAATGTTGAAACTGCATAAAGACAAAATAAAAATAAATTTGAATTGTGGTATCTTATCTATAAGAAGAAATGTGATGACTACATGTCCTTGCCGAATTGTATTACAATGAGCCTCAGAGGACTTTTTACCATAAAAAGGTAATAAGAAACCCTAAACATTCAAAAACCTAACCCTAGGAGATGAAGTGCCAAAGGTTTGTGGGCCTAGATGGGGTATGTTGGAATGTCAACTTCTGGGGGTCGTACCTTTGGCATAGGATCTCTATTTGGTGTGCATGATAGCCCATTCCAACATTTAATTAGAGAAGTACATTTCTAACTGGACTAAAAATATACGTTAATAAATTGTTATTTCCCCAAAATTCATTGTTTAGGGACTCAAAATATCTCCAAAAGTTCAGGACCTAAAAATTGTACAAAATTGTCAAAATACAAAATTATGTTGTGAGGCAGTGGACTAGTTTGATGGTCACAAATATGCACCTATATCATTTCTCCCTCCTTAGTTAGCAATGGTCTCCATTGCATTTAGTGCCTCCATTGGATCGGGGAATTTCTTTTGAACTTGGCCCTTAGCGAGCCACTTTTTTTTTTTGTGTATGAGGTAGCCTATTTTGACAACTTTATACAACTAGATCCTTTGTTGGCAAGTGTTCTTAAGTTTTGTGTCCATTGTATCATCACTTATGGTCTGCTTCATGTAATTTTCGTTGAGATTAGTTAAAGTTAGATTCTGTACGATTTATGGTGTGTCCAATAATGGTTGAAAGTATCGCCCAATAATGGTTGAAAGTATCGCCAAAGGTAGACCACATTAAATGCTAGGTGAAAGAGAGGGAAGGGGGTGATACTCAACTCAAAAGCGTTGTCACCCATATCCTTGGTAATGGTTTAAGGTCCATAGAGGAGAATTCTAAGCTTCACCTTGTATCTAACTTAAGACTTGTGTGGAACCTAGTACTGATCATGGTGTTGTTTTACTTAGTAATAGATTTATGAATGATATTTTGTACCTACTAGTGAATGTGTTGAATTAATTGAATTAATATGGTACCTTTTTTAGCTTCAAGTTAAACATGTGAAAATTATTCGTGTGTATTTGCAAGGGGAAGTGTGAATCAATGGGACCCAATGGTTGAAATCCTAGGCCCACCTAAATGGAGTTGTCACTAGTTGACCTATGGAGAGCTTTGTTGTAACTATGTTGAACATAGGGGAGACCCTCATCTTATTCATGAATTTTTGGAGTTTTACATGCAAAAATGCACAAGATAATTGAGTTCACATCTTTTGTTTAGCCATTAGTTGAGGGGTGGAAGGTAGTGAATTTGGCAAGCTTGGTGTCCAACAATGACTAGAGACTCAGCAAAAATGCAGTTAGGATCTTGTTATCCTAATATGATATGATGGTTTGTAGGATACAAAAATGTACCCACACTCATTAGAAGAAGAGCTTGGTAGTGGATTTTGTTGTGATACTCTTCTTGCAAGTAGTTAGAATGTACATCTTAGAAAATTTATTGTTGACCACAAACACATAGTAATTACGGTGATTGGTAGAAGCAAGGCGAGACATATAGTCCATCAAGCTGGATTCACAAAGCTATTTAGGACTATTAATAAGGGTGTAAATGCCTTTATATGGTAATGGCGTAGGTGGCATAGGACTTAATACGGGTGTAAATGCCTTTATATTCCTCAGTATTGCTACTATATTCTCCACACCAAAGTTCCCTGCCACCCAACTTTAATGTGCTTGCCTGATCATCTTGGAATGTATACTTGAAGAAACAAAAAGGTGTCCCAAATTCCACAAGGGTGCATTCTAGAGGTGGAAGTCTATAACGTTCTTTTCTACAACCAACATTTGGTATGTGGGAACAAAGTTTGAGCCATTTTTATACAGATATGGCCATCCAAAGGTCTTGTTGCTACAAGAGTTGAGAACTATTATCAATTCCACAACTGGGGGTTGTCTGAGGTAGTCTCTGACATGATTGGCGCAATGGTGAAAACATGGATTTGCATAACACTTTTCCTTATTTTTTGACCTTTTCATTTTTCAAGTGTGCATCAGCATGTTCATAGTTAGCACTCATTTTTCAATAATTTTTGTTTGGATATAAATGTATAGTATTACACACAATGTGTACTAATTTTTCATAAGTTTTTCTATTAGTATTAGTTCTCCCAACACATATTAACCATAAAACCCTAATTCCAAAAAGTGTTTCCAATTTCCATGTTTCTACCAACAATCCCTTTTTTGTTTGATGTTCAAATGAAATGGTTATAGGTATGTGGACCATTCCTTATGGCAGCCATTCATTAGTTTCCCTTGTGTCTGTATAAATAGAAGAGGCCTATGATCTGTGTGGATGATCGTTTCCTTCCCCATAATATAATGTCTACATTTTTTGTAGGCCTGCATGATGGAATACATATCCTTATTAGTGGGGTGTCTCTCGATAGTATTAGAAAGTCTTTTACTATGATATGCCGCTAGATGCGCTCGTTATATGAAGACTTCAAAAATAGGATTGTGGAAGGAATTTTCCTCAGTCTAAAAGAGTTTTTGTAGGTATGGTATGGTGAGGAACGATGAAAAGTAAAGGTTGTGTTTCATTTCATTAAATGCCTTCTGTTATGACTGAAACCGAAAAACAATTATTTTGCTCCAACCATTATCACTTGAATTAAGGGCCAATCAATATAAGAGAAACCAAACATGAATATTTAGTAGAAGTTAGAAAATCCTAAGAGGTTGCAATGATCTATTAGTGTCTTCAGGGCTAGCGACTCCTAAATGACCTATATTTTAGTTCGATCCACATGCACACCTTTTTCATTAATAATGTAGCCTAGATATTAGACCTTGTCCAAGTTCAGGGAGCATTTTTCCATGTTAGAACATAACTTGTTCTACTGAAGAATTGAAGAATGTGATGGACCTATTGAATATTCTGGAAGTGTTCTACCCAAATATCTTTGAAGATGAGGATATCATCCAGAAAGGGTTAGCGAAAGACCCTAAGATATCATATTTCAACCTCATGAAAGTTATTGGTGCATTCGTCAAATAAGAAGCATGAAAAATCGTTCAAATAAACCCTCCTTAGACTTGAAATTTGTCTTCCACACATTATTTTTCTCTATTAAGACTCATTTGAATCCAAATTTTAATTCAATCTTATTCAAGTACTTGGGCCCATTGTGCGGGTTAAGAAAGTCATCAATCTAAGGGTTTGGGTATGGGGTTCATGACTATGATTTTGTTCAAGGATCAATAATCAATAAAGATTCACCAAGTCCTATATTTCTTCTACATGAGTACCATTAGTATTCCATAAGGTCAAGAACTTAATCAAATGTTCCCTTTTTGGAGTGGCTTTTGGATCTATTAGTTGGTTTCCTCATTTTCCATGACAGGGTGGTGGTAGTTTATCCCATTGGGAAGAGGTCTATCTGGGGTCAGATTGATTGAACGTTTGAATTAATAGTGCATC
This sequence comes from Pinus taeda, assembly GCA_000404065.3. Lineage (NCBI taxonomy): Eukaryota > Viridiplantae > Streptophyta > Pinopsida > Pinales > Pinaceae > Pinus > Pinus taeda. The sequence goes on from APFE031376738.1 coordinate 14,522, forward strand.
GACACCCCTATAAGTGAGGAGAACACGTCTCTATATTTTTCCATGACATTATCCACTTACCATTATTGGGTGGAGGAGCCCTATGTGGAGTCCATGGATGTTTCCATGCTCTTGTCCTTACTTTGAGAGTGAATCAACAAGAATATAGATTTATTAGTCTAGAAGATGACCTTAATACATTACTTAGTAGAGATTGAGGAAATGAAAGTAAGTAGTAATAACTTTGGTATTTTGTATAGTTCTCTTCCACTAAATTAATACTTACACTATGAGATATAGACACATATACAAGATGTGCATCCATAAGTATCGTCGTCCTAAAAAAATAACAAAAAATTCAAGGGGATCAAGATCACATAATACCTCATCCTTGAAAGGCTTGATGTTTTAGGGTAGGTGGCACTCTTTGATAACAAAAATATCTCATTGTTGATGGAGCCACTCAATGGTGTATAGTTGTCGGTGTGGTTTTAGTAGGAAGCCTAATTGCTTAACAACCTTTCATGATATTCAGTTCTTTTGACTCCCACTATTGATAATGAAATGTAGTGGAGCACCCTTCACCCAATTTTATGTATAAAAGAGGATCTCTCATTTTTTCAAATATTTCAACTTACTTTTCGAGACCTTGGTGGTAAAAATGGTGTCACTGGGTTCAAAATCAATGATCCACTTCCCTTTTGTAGGTCTAGTTCCAAGTCGGATACTATGTCTAACTCTAAGACTTTTAGCTTGACCAAAAAGTATTGTTACCTAACATTAATTTGTTTTATGAGAGGGGCTCTTATTGAATTTACACCACTCTCCCATTTTTTTCTTTTTCCTCCCATTACCATTCTTTATTTACAACTTAGATGGGTTTTCCTATTAGCTTTCCACATTTTCTCTATCATTTATTTTATGATTTTGGGATGTCTTTTCATTGCCTCTACTACGAAGGATTCACATATGTACATACTTACTTCATTTGTTCAAATTTTTTTATGAATTTTGAGAGAATATCAGTATGTTCAACTATGTGAGTTGATGTTCAAGAACTTCAGTTATGTCTAGATGTATTTATGTAGATAACCACAATACTAGAGCGTCAGATGTCACTCATGTTTTTGATACCCATCTTAATGTGCATGTTATGAAATATATTTGCAAACACCGGAACTACTTGATCGCTTTCCTAATATAGTGTGGCCCATCTTATGTACTATTCGTTATAGCTTCCAAGATGGTAATATTATTCCATAGGAACACTCAAAAAAGAGTCCCAACTGGATAAAACACAAAACAATGTGGATTCCTTCATGGCCCTTTTCTCACAATAAGTTTCCCACAAATTGTTGACATGGGAGACGACCTTAAGGAGACAAAAGGTTATATTTTCTCTATTGATAAAATTGTTGACCTAAAAGTATCCTTCTAGTAGACTTAACCATTTTTCTACAGAATTTACATTTATCTTGCCTTCAAATATAGGGATATCAAAATTAACTTGCACTTTAAAAGTGGTGTTTCCTCCAAAGTGACCACTTTCTGAAGATGTGTCACCTATTAGCATTTGTTGAAGGATCTAGGAAAAATTATCTATCATCTTGTTCCTTCGTCTCACGAGGCGTTTTTCGAGCAACAAGTTAATAGGTTATCCTGCTACCTCTTTTTTCTTTTATTCTGGTATGGGAGGCCATCAGGTTCAATGATCATGGCACTACAAGGCCTCAAGTAGTTCGAGACTCAAATCCTTATGTCATGAGCTCGTTGGGTACATGCACAAAAAGGCAGGTAAAGCGTAGATGGATCATATTCAAATGATCCAAATTTATGAAGTGAATGAGTATCTATATATATATAATAATATATAATATATATATATATATATATATAATATATATAATATATATATATATTATATATATAACAAAATCATAGATATATACTATCTTACAATGATGTTGAAGGGCCTTTTATTGTAAAGAAGCAATGAGAAACCATAAACATCCTAAAACCTAACCCTGGGAGATGAAGCACCAAAGGCTTGTGGTCCTCAAAGAGGTAAGTTGGAATGTAAACTTCCAAGGGTCGTAATTTTGAGATTCGATCTCCATTTGGTGCACATGATAGACCTCTAGAGAGTTCTATCTAAGAAGAAAAAATTTCTAATGCACTCGGCAATCTATGACTTCTGAGTGTGTGTTCCCCCAAAAGTGTCTTTTAAGAAGCCAAAATGGTTTATGAAGTACATGACCTAAAAGCTACAGAAAAAATACCAAAATCTAAACTTGTGTTGTGAGCTAGTAGAATAGGTGGGTGGCCACTAATATACATGATATAGGAAAATTCACTTTTCCTACAAATTTTGTCTATCTTCATATGGCACGTCAATGAAATACTGACGTCAAGTTGCCCATACACCTTTAACCACTTTTTTATGTCATTCTTTGTTCCTGGAATATAACAAACACAAAAAAAATCTATGCGCCATCAGTTGTGATATTTAAATCTCATATCATTTAATTTCAAACCCATATACATCTGAAACTCTGCTTAATTCCAAATTACACATAGAATTGGAATTCTTCATTCAGACATGCACAGAATGACAATTTTGTGAACATAATGAAAATCCCCTTCATTAATAAAATCATGTCCATACAATTACATAAAAATTACAAAAGTATTCATTCCTCTCTTCGCCCGATCTCAAATTCATTTTCGCCATTACTTTGGATTTGCCATAGGATTATAATAAATATAATGAAGAAATGAAATATATTTTCTAAATCCTAAAAGAACTCAATAAATTATGCATAAATCACTACATAAAGTGGATTTTCCTAAATCCTCAAATCACTCCATCAATCTCTCAATCAACATATTTTTTCTAAATTCTAAAATCACTCTATCTATCCCTAGATTCTCTCCCACTTTTAAAGGTATATTTTCTTTTTTCCTATGGAAAAAATATCACCTATACATAGCTTTTCTAAAACTATGAACCATCTAGTTATAAAACTCATAAAATATACCGATATGGAAAATATAATTTATTCACATAGAAGAATATAAGTTCTTCTAAAAAATCAAAAAGCATTGTTGAATATTTTTGTCATTTATAAATTAATGACTTGTAAGCTCTAATACTCCTGCATCAGACTCCTGAGGTAGAAAAATTTCATAACCTCCTAGTCATGTTTGACTAATTTCTAAATCATCCAAGATCCCAAACTCTGCATTGCCAGTTATCATCCATTTGATCAGGTTGTTGCCTGTATGCCTTTTCTTATGACACCTTCATCCCTCCTAGTTCCCAAACATTATGTTCTTGTTGTCCACCTTCCTTCCTAATGCAAAGTCTTACTGTCTGTTAGATACCTATACCAATAGGTTTCATATTTCATGATTGGAGGTCAAAGGTCCAAATATGCTCTGCTTTGATGATGCAAAGATCACATATTTCCTCAGAAAAGACTAA
>APFE031376738.1:35247-52243 GCA_000404065.3 Pinus taeda
AGAGTCTGATTCTTCCTCCTTAAGCTAAAACTCTATCTTCTCAGGTTCCTTTGGTTGGAATTCATGTTTAATAACATCTTTCACCTCTCTGAACACCACATCTCGATTGTACACAACCTTCCGTGTGACTGGGTTCCAAAGCTTATAACCCTTTAAACCATCCTTATACCCAATAAAGATGCATTTTCAGATTTACTATCCAACTTGGTTCATTTCTCCTTTGGAACATGTACATATGCATCACATCCAAATACCCTCAGATGTTAAAGAGAGGGTTTCTTACCAGTCCATACCTCTTGTGGAGTCTTATCCTCCAACGCTGATGAAGGTGACCTGTTGACCAGGTAACATTCACTATCCATTGCCTCTGCCCAAAATTCTTGTCCTAACTCGGCACCACTAAGCATGCCTCTTGCCCTTTCCAAAACATCTTATTCATTCTTTCTGCCACTCCATTTTGCTGAGGTGTATATGGAGTAGTCTTTTTCCGTGCTATACCACACTTCTTATAGAATTCTTCAAATTCCTTACTGCAAAACTATCCACCATTATTTGTCCTCAGCACCTTTATCTTCTTCTCTGTCTGGTTTTCCACCAGAGCCTTGTATTCTTTAAAACTTTCAAAGACTTTAGATTTATTATTAAGGAAATATATCCATGTATTCCTTAAGAAGTCATCTATAAATGATACATAGTACACAGACTTACCTAGTGATGGAACCTTCACAGGTCCAAACACATCATTGTGCACAAGCTCTAATATCTATTTCGATGTCTTACTTCCAGAGGGGAAACTCACCCAATTTTTCTTCCCATATACACAATTTTCACAGAAATAAAAATCCAATGAGTTATTGCTCATACCTTTAGCATGAAGTATTTGAAGGCCCTTCTCTCCAATATGTCCAAGCCTTTAATGCCACAGCATGGTCCTCTCTCTAGAGACAATTAGATTTTCTGCTCCACTTTCAGGAACCACATAACTGTTGCACCCATCAACAACAGTGCTACCTTGTATCTTGTACAGAGTTCGAGTCCGAACTCCCTGCATTAATACCAGTGCTCCCCAAACCATCTTGCAGGTATCCTTCTCAAACACCGTTTTTACACCGACATCATCCAACTTGCTTACAAAAATTAGATTTCTGGCCAATGCAGGAATATTTAGAACACCCGGAAGTGTTCTAACCCTTCCACCTTGCAACTTCAACTTTACTTTTCCACGAGCAATGATTCTAGCCTTCCTACCATCCCCCAAGAAGACATCACCACCATCATATTTCTCATACTTGCAGAACCACTCTTTATGGGGAGTGAAGTGAAAGGATGTACCTAAGTCAATCAACCATGCCTCATGATCTACATGTGTACTTGAAGAGACCAAGTACAGATCCACACCTTCATCTAGGGTGGTTTTCGCCTCTGCAAAGGGAGCACCATCAAATCCCTTTCTTTTGTCAAGAGCTTTAGATTTACAATCCCTTTTGTAGTGCCCTTCCTTAATACATTTCCAACGCACCACCTTTACAAGCTTTCCTGGAGATTTAGATCTCCCACTCGATGACTTATTTTTGTTTCTGTTCTGGGACCATCCTTGTACAGACAAGGCATCACCATTCTAGTTCTCCATATTTTTCCGTCTCATCTCCTCTGTCAACAAGGATGAGACTATTTCATCAAAATGTAAGGCATTTTCATTGCTACCTATTGCAATGACTAAACTATCCCACGAATCTGGTAGAGAACACAACAAATTGATGCACTTATCTTCATCTGAAATTTTAATATCAACAGATGCTAACTGACTTACCACAGTATTAAATGCGTTGAAATGCTCTTTCACCGAGTCTCCCTCTTTCATCCTGAGATTATACAGCTTTTCCAGTAGTAATAGTTTATTCACTAGATACTTAGATTGGTACAAATTCCCTAACTTGTCCCACAAAGCCTTCACTGTAGCTTCCCCTGATACATTTTAATGAGTCTGATAAAGGTGTAACTGGGTATATTTTTCCTGTTTAAAGAGTTTGAAAAAGACACGTAAAAGAAAACTCTACATGGTCCCTTTTCGTACATTTGTGTCTCTCAAGCCCGAAAAGGTAGAAAACGATACTTGAGAGAACTGCTTGACCATTTCAGTCAAGGAGTACCTTTTTCATTAATAGTGCCTTCGAGCCCGAAAAAGGGGAAAACTTATACTGGGCACACAATGTTTCGTATCCGTTAATGAGTTAGAAATGACAAGGGCTTGACCATCTTTTTTCTTTTAAAGCGTCAGAAAAGAGCTTGAAAGTGGACCCCCCATTTTATTTTCTTTTACGAGTCAAAAGGGAAAAAATAATTGGAAATCTTTTCATATGAGTTTTACAAGTTGAGAAAAGAGCTTAAAGGTGACTCGTCCTTGAGGAACAAGTGGTATAAAGGGTAGCAATTGGTTTGAACAATGGTGGAACTACTCAAAACATGTAATGGTCAAGAGGTTGGCTAACAAAACCATTCATCGATGCGGTCCCTCAGGAAAGGAATAACAACCAAGTGAAAGCATATGATCTGCCAAAGAGATGGTAATTATGGAATGAAACAACCAAGGTTCATCAGAAATTAGCTGATAAAAAGGGCAATCATGGGATGTAAATTGGGCATGGGTTCATTTTTACACAAGCTTGAACCATGGAGAACTTTGCTTAGATTTAGTTTCATGTTGACACAAGCTTGAAACGAAAAACTATGCTTGCTATAAGTTTGCATGCCCCCAACATAATGACTCAATTGAGGTACATGCCTCCCAAGCTTCATTTCAGTCAACTAGGTGGATGGAATGAAGGTCCAGTTTCGCGATCCAGCAAAGACTCGACTGGGATTTTGCGAGATCTTAATCAAAGACTCAATTTGGAAATGGGAGTTGCTTCATTTTTTAATGAGGTTGACACAGTAAAAGAAATATCATCGAGACCCTTGTTTCAGTTCTTAATGAGCTTGACATAAGACAAAACTGTGCTCACATCTCTTGTTTCATTTTTGAACAAGGTTAACACAAGAGAAAGAACTATCCTCATCCGCTGTTTCATTTTCTAACAAGGTTGACACAAAAAAAGAACTATCCCTGTACTCCTTGATTCATTTTTTAACGAGCTTGACACAAGACAAGGAACTATGATCACACCCTTTATTTCATATTTTAACGAGGTTGACACAAGACCAGGAACTATCCTCATGCCCTTCTTTTTTATTTTTTAACGAGGTCGACACAAAACTAGGAACTATCCTCATGACCCTTCTTTCATTTTTTAATGAGGTTGACACAAGACCAGGAACCATCCTCTTGCCATTTGTTTCATTTTTTAATGAGGTTGACACAAGACCAGGAACTATCCTCATGATCTGATTATGGACCATATGAGAACATGGCTCCCAAGAGGTCCTCACTAGATGGAAGAACCACACTCTAGGAAGAATACATGTTAACTCATACCAATGAAAGATTAGATTCCAATGCCCCTAGTACATAGTGTACTATATCATTTGTGTGATCATCAGTAGATGTGGAGACAAAATGGGTAGCCTCATAATTGACCTATGGTGGAGAGGGTACTACTTGCAAACAAGAACCAATACGGGATGATGGTTGCAAAGGACGTTTTTGGTGACCAATGAATGACAATTGATCAAGAGTCACAATTCTCCCTTCATGCGGAAAACAAACCACATGGAAAAGTGAAGAAACAAGAGCTCCCATGACATAAACATAGTCACGTCCAAGGAGAATATTGAAATGTAAGGGACCTTGGACTACCATCACATCTATATAGATGGTCTATCCTCCAAAAGTAATAGGGAACTTTGGAAGGAACCCCAAGGGTTGGCTAGTTCATCTGTTGAAAGCTAACAGATTTTGGGTGACAGGCACAAGCTGTGAGGAACCCAAAGCTTGCCAAGTAGTAGAAGTCATGATGGTAACAGACACGATTTCATCTAATATAGTGCCATGTACTACCATGTTATAGGCTTGTATGTGACCTGGAAAGGCACATAAGATGGGAGGCAGAAAGCAGTGAATGGTCCTCAATCGAAAGAGACGACATAACTACTTGGTCGGGGTATCATATGATTTCCCCCATGTTGTACAGGAATAGGAGAAGAACTCTCCTAAACAACCAAGATGGGAGGGCCACGCTTCGATTCATGGGAATCTGAGGAGAGAAGAAGAACACGAGTAGTATGTTCACTACTCTCTTTGGGAACAGAGTGAACAACTAAAGGCAGATCCAAGTTGACACTCTTTCCGACCAATGGTTGGTCAGGAATAGACACAAGAGAGTCATGCTCAGGAAGAGCATGATAGGTAAGAGATGGATCTAAGTCAATCTCTTTACCAGCCAAGAGAGGTTTAGAAGAAAGCTTTTGATAACCAATAGGAAGTTGGGTTTGAGGAGCTGTAAGGTTTTCCAAAAATTTGGAAGCTTTATCCATGAGAGGACAAAGGTGAAGAAGATGCTTCCCTTCACGTAACCTACAAGTGAATATAATATTTCCCTTCTTGTTATCGTCATTAGTTGAGGGTGTAGCATCGACATGATCTCTAGAGGTCAATGGCAATGATCGATCCAGATTTTGAGACCATAACTCTAAGACTTTGGGAATGCCAGGAGAGTATCAAAGAAGATGGTCACCCTTACACAGCCTACAAGGGAATTTTACCTTCCACGAAGGATCAAAAGGTTTGTCGATCAGGGGTGCATTTGGAGTAATAGCTACACAATTGGCCTCTCACTTATTTGACTTCTTCTTTCTCATTTTCTTCTCCTTCTTCTTAGTCTCCTAGTTACTGGATTTCAAACTTTCAACAGGTGAAGTAGAAGACGAAGGTGAAGAAATTGGGGAAGAAGGCGAGGGCTCGACCTTAGAATCATCGTGACGTGGTTCGAATGAAGGAGATGTTTAGATAGGATTCGAGATGCTTGGGACCACCGAGGTCAAAAGCAACTAGATAGGTAAGCCAATGGTTAACCTAGGGAAGGACAATGTTTCTATATAAGGAGCACCAACATTTCTAAAAGAAGGAAATGGACTAGGATTCCCATCCGAGGGGAATCCCTAACCAATAGACTATGGAAATGTTGCCATTGGAATCAACCCTAAATAATCACTAAGGAAGATAAATTTTAATAGGAATATTTCGTGGGCAGTTATTTTTAAGACAATGAAACAAAACTTTGCCTTTTAATATTTTAAGAGTCAAGGAAAGGATGAAAGGTGACTCTAGTCACTTTAGGAGTTAGCGATATCGAAAGAACAAGTTCTCGATGATCTTTTCAAATTTAAAGAGTTAGTGAAGATAAAAAATGATTACTCAGGGTAATCTAGGCATAAAGGATTATTAGGTAACCATGAACTGCAGAATACCTCCTGGCGAATCAAGAAGTTCATGCAGATAATCTGCTCGAATGTTGTGTTTGGTGTATCACATTTACAAGGCAGCATATTTAACTTCCTATGGATAAAGGATTGCAAACCTAGTGGGGTATCCCTTTATATACATGATGGTATGGGGAGCACAAGTCTATACTAGCGCTATCTAGTGCTGAAGCGAACAACAGCTACTAGGTTTAAAGACATCGAAACACGTCTCAAGCCTAGAACACTAAATGTGAGCATTAAGTTTCAATTCTTCGTTAGGTTAATTCAATAAATTTTAACGGTTGATCTTGAATTAGGTTTCAATTAGAAGGCCCTACCACTCTCATGTGGAAAACCTCCTACATGCAGCTATATGAGAAAATAGATCTTTGTCTTCGATGAAGGTTATCATTAATTGAGAGATAGATAACACAAAATTAATGCAACAATCGAAGAATGAAATGTTTCACTAATAAATATCCTAAATGCAATTAATCTTCCCTTAACGACAAAAGAAGTTTCATTTCATTCCCTATGCTTCTTATGATGCAATTCTAGCTTCTCAATGACGCTACTAATGCAATATTTTAGCTTAAGTAAACTAGAATGTTGTTCTTCTTTTCATAAAGTAAAGCATGATAAATGAACTAACAACAACTTCTTCCCTAAATCGAACCAACCAAACACATAAATGCTTCAATCGAAAAACCAAGCAATGTAATATATGCTTGGAAAGAGAAAAGAGACACTTGAATTAAGAGAACAAATGAGATTATTTCACTCATTCAATTGAAAACAAAGCATCCTAGTCACTTCTGGGAGGAAGAAGAGAGTTTGAGGGTCAAGACACACTGGCACCAGAATGGGAGAAATTCTGCTTTTTTCTTAACTCATAGATCGAAGCAACTTTTGCGCCAAGATTAGCACTGATCGGCATGAGTTTCACGCTAAAACTAGCACTGATAGGCTTGATTGACATGACTGTTTGGCCAAAAATAGCACTGATCAAGGGATTCAAAGAAAAAAATAAAAAGAACTTCACACAGGGCCAGACTTAACACATCAGAGGTTGGGTTAAACCAAGAGAGCACAAAAACCAAGCTAAAGCAAGCTCTCTAGTCAGGAAGAATATAGTCTAAACAACTTACAGGGTAGAAATCATGAGAGCATAACGCATTGGTCAAGCTCGGGGACAAAGGCTAATATTCACTTATAGGCTTCGACGTGATTCGATAACTGACAACAAGTGCCAGAGGCTAGTCGACGCAACTTTCCTAGGCATATTTCACTAATCCACGCGACTTTCAGCGGATTAAGTGCGCTAAGCGAGGGAGCCAAGGAAAAAAAATGAAATAGGGACCAGATCTGCTACTATGAATTTCAAACTCAGACCAGTAAGCAGGCGAAAAGAAATAGAACCAAAGGGAAAAAGTGGAACTAGAAAATTTCACACGAAATAATGAAATCCAAGACAAACAAAAGGATTGGGTTCCTTAATGGAGTTGCCAATTTGAGGTGAACTAAAATTATAAGTGCTGACACAAACAAATTCCTTTAGCCCGATGATGGTTCTTGCCATAACATATACATTCTATGGAATATTTCCTTAGGTTAGAACTAATTAAGAGGGCCTACCTCTTAGTACGCTTATCCCATTTGATGATGTCCTTGCTTGCTCGCTCCAGCTATCTCACGCTTCCTTCTTCAAGCACTTGAAACAAGTAAACAACAAAAAACAACAACCGTGATAATAGACAAATTGTAATTCAACCTACTTAACAAGTGAAGAAACATTAAACCATGAATATGTAAAATGACAAAACATGTAGGAAATCAATTGATAATTGCATATATATTGATATCAAAGAGAGATTACAACCATTCTCTTGACTTTACAGTTCTCCTTTGAGAAGACCAGGTTCCGAAACACTTCTGCTAGCATTCCATGATAGCCTCAATCAACAATAGTTTTAAGGCTCTTTCCTTTAGGCTTCACTCCAAACCAAATCACACTTTTCCCTCACACAACTAGATAGCTACGATTATGAATAGCTTGTTGTTTATTCCAAACAAAAATAGAACTAGTACACCACCATTGATAGTCTAACACTAACACGAGCTTGTTCTTGGGAAAAATGGAGGTTTATATAGGATGAATGGATGGGAGATGGATCCTCTTGTCATGGGAGAAGGTCTTATCCCTTGAGGTAGTCACATCCTTATAGGGGAAAGGACCCCAAACTAACATCCTCGACCCCATCCGGCCAAACCATTTACCGGACTTCTGTTACGAAGCTTCTAGAGCTGGAAGCTTCGACTCTTAATTTAAAAAAAATTCTATAACAAACTGACACCACTGGAACACAACTTAGTTGCTTCGGTTGGTGCTAGGGATAGTGTTAATCTCTGCACATCAGCATGTGGGAGACAAAGGTCATTACTGTCGGTCTTGTAAACTAGGCAAAACAGAAGTTTCAGGGGAAATGGTGTAAGAGGGAATTGATCTGCATATGAAGAGGGACACAATGGGAGTTTCTTCATGAAGGGAAAGCATGTGGGGTTCACTGTAGAGGTCTTCCAGGATCAAGGAACGGGGAATATAGGGACAATGAAAAAATGTTGTGTAACAGTAACCAACGTTGAACGTAAGTGGCTAAAGCGATAGGGTGCACTTGGGCCAAAAGCATTGATTTTGAGAAATTAATCAGAGAAACTTAGACTTTTTGGAAATTTCATGCTTAGGGCTTTCTGAAGGGATGATGACACCATGTTCACAAATGTTGATTGATCTAGTTTGCAAGCCTATTGACCAAATGTGAGAAAATGACCTATAACACAATCCATAAAGAAGATTTTCTTAAATCGTCAAATTACTCCATAAGTCACTCCGTAAACATATTTTTCTAAATTCTAAAATCACTTAATCTATCCCTAGAATCTCTCATGTTTTTGAAGGTAGATTTTCTTTTTCTTTATGGACAAAATCTCACCTATCCATAACTTTTTTAAAATTATGAACCATCTTGCTCAAAACACATAAAATATACCAACTTAGAAAACACAATTTATTTACATAGAAAGGTATAAATTCTTCTCAAAAATCAAGGCCCCTTTATAAATATTTTTGTCATTAATAAATTAATAACTTAGAAGCTCTACTGCTTTTACATCAATACACCTACATCACATACCTAGACCATATAGTATTCTAATATTCCATTATCAATTCTACCAGTAATCTACGTCATAAGATTCCTAGATTTTTTTCAAATTTCCAAAGACGTTTTCTTCAAAATCCTAAATATGGTTAACTCGTTAATTCCCCTTGCACCATTTCCTCCCATTCTGAAAAGTCATCAAACATTATTATTAATTTGGTTACCAGCGTTGAAACACACTCTTAAATAACATAAAGTTATATTAAAACACGCTTTAAATATAATATAAAAAGTTGCATGTCATATTTTTTTATCTTTCTTCATGAAATTTTTCCATCAAAATATAAACATTCTTTTAATGAATAAATTATGTAAAGATTTTTTCACAATTATTTAGCCATTATTAGTCCCTGCCTCCGGCATAGCAGGGACTATAGCGTTCGATACGCCGTTGACTTGCTATTACTCTTCGCGTTGACCGTCAATTTCTACCGGTTAATTGCTGTTTAACCAAAGTTTATATTAGGCACTTTGTGTGCAAAAAAACTTTAACCAAATTTTTTTGTTTAACCTCTTATTGCCGGCCTCACGTGGCCCGATGTGCGCTCAACTCAATTTATCCTAAGTTCTCCGTGGTGCCTGTTCTCCGTCTGCGTGCAACTTCATTTATCCTAAGTTTTTTATCCTAAGTTCTCTTTGGTGCCTCTCTCTTATCCAAAGTTTGAAAGTTATGCAATTTTCTGGCGGACAGGTTTTTAATCCAAAGTTTTGGTAAATTTGTTTCTGCCACATGTCTATCTGCATGCATGCATGCATGCAACTCTAGTGCTATCTACAAGTCAGCAAGCCAGTTTATTATCGATCCCAACCTTGGGTTGATTCTTTCTTTCGACCAACAGTTGGATTCTATCGTCCAGAACAAGCCATTTTATTATCGATCCCAACCTTGGGTTGATTCTTTCTTTCGAGCAGCGGTTGGATTCTATTGTCCAGAACAGGCGGTTGATTATCATGTAATCTCAGTCACGGGGAAATTAGCTACGAAAGGGCGCAAGTTATGGTAAGGTTTGTGACCTAGACTACAATATTATTGTTACTGTTTTTTTGTTAAGTACTTGACAAGAGATTTGATCCAGTACAGAGCTTGGAGATGTTAATACGACACATTTGTTTGTCATTGTTGCCAGGGTGAAATATAGCCTTCAGGTAAGGGTAGCTGGTCTGAGTCGCCGGCTAAACAGGTGGAGACTACACATAAGCGGATTGATTACTTTTGACAAATCCAAAAGATTGATTGATCGGTTGGCAACGCTTAACTAATTCAAATACAGCTCAACAAAATCCTTCGTAGACGCTAATGAGAAACGGCACAGCTCACGTAACAGGTAAATTATATGAAAGTCAATACTGGTTATATGTCATGCCATTCGCACTTGAACGTATGGTTTCACTCACTCAGTGCATTTGTTAAAATAAATAAGTTTAAAACCATCGGCACAGGTAATTGAAGAAATTGTGGTTGGAGTAACTCTCGGACATAATTCAATCAATCCGTGGCCTGAGTAATTTTCAGACGCACATAATTCAATAGTGTTTGGAGTAATTTTCAGGCATACCGAATTTTTATTTGGGATTAGATTATAGAACTCCTCCCCACCTAACCTTTTAGTACTCGGAAAGTTGCCAGTACACATTGAATTTAATTTTGATGTTTCATTTCAAGAATATTTAATAATTGAATAATCAAAAGTAATGTTAATATTTTTATTTCATTTTCCAGTTTAATTTTAGATACTTTGGGAATAGGCCATCAAGATAAGAATGAAGTAAGAAGGGAAAAGAGATGTATATTTTTTTCAGTTTAATTTTAGATATTTTGGGAATAGAAAATCAAGATTAAAATGGAGTAAGCAAAAAAAAGAGATGTATATTTGTTTGACTTCATTTTTCTCTGTTTAATTCCAAAATATTTTTTAAGTGTAATTTTAGATATTTTGTGAATAGAAAATCAAGATAAAAATGGAGTAAGCAAGAAAACCTTAATAAAAAACTCAACTAGAAATGCATCCATTTTGTTCTTTAATTTCCTCTGCTTTAAATGCAATTTCTTTTTCTTTAACTGTTTTTATTTACTGTAGCCATTACCTGAAAACGTTTATTTTTTAAAAAATTCAACCTAAAGACTACATAATAATAATATGAAATTAAATTCCGCCTCTATTTCCTATAAACTTATTTTCTGAAATTATTTTACACACCATCATTTTTCTCTGAGAATGATCATTTCTGAAAATCATTCCAATGTTACCTCGCCTCCATTTGATCATTTCTGAAAATCATTCCAATGTTACCCTCTCCTCCATTTTGTGACTCTAATCATTTTTGTTTTTCCAAGATCGAACCATATCTCTCTCTGTCATTATGGAATTATATGTTCCTCGCTTTCTTCCTTCGCCGCCTCCACACGTCTTATTTCTTATCCTGGCTACCTGCTGTGCCTCTTTAATCTGCTTCTCGTTATACCCAATTCTTATCAAATTTGTAACTGACAAGAAAATATTTACCATAGAAAACTCTGTTTTCTACATCTGTATATAGTAAATTGTAACAAAAAAAACATTTTTCAAATCATTAATTAAATGCAGATTGTATTAGTTTTTCAATCACATACCTGAACTGCAAGCAAAGGAAGAGACTGGCCGTCTGCACAAATAGAATGGTTCAGAGGAAACAGCGGTTCCTGAGGACTTTTGTGAAGGAGAATCTGGTCAAGGGTGGCGTCTGCAACGACCTCTGTAAATTAGGCACCCTCGTCATTGCATTCCATATTTAGAAAATCGTCGGGCCCAATCTGCGAGCAAAAGGGTAAAAATGAAGGATCAACTTTCTGTTCTAGAAGCAGTGTTCCTAGGAGAGCCTTCAGATTAGGGTTTGCAGAATTCTATTTTAATGGACTTTTGCCGCATCTTCCACAAAGCGCTTCAGATTTTGAACCCACGCATTTTAACACTCATTTTTGTGGATGACCTTTCAAATTTAGGACCCACCAGCATTTTAACACTGCTCTGTCTTGAGGCACTTTCAGATTTAGGACCCACCTGCATTTTAACATTGCTCCATGCGGATGAACTTTCAGATTTAACACTGCGGTGTGCGACTAAACTTTCAGATTTTACACTGCTTTGGACGCCAGGTATTTCAGATTTTACACTGCTTTGGACGCCAGGTAGAGGATAGAGAAGCTGTGAGATCGACACAGCAGTTGCTGTATTGAGAAAACGCAAGGTGGAGTGCACACGTGGTGCATGCAGGCCAGCCATGCTACCCAAAAGTTTTTTAATCTTTTACTTTTTTAATATTTTATTTCAATTATTAATATTTAATATTTTATTTTATTTCAATTAAAAACCAACAACGGACTAGACTTTAAAGCTATGATTATGGCACTCAGCAAATCGCTCGTAGCATGCCGCATGAATCCACCGAGTACTGAACTCCAGATCGACATCCAAATGGCAACCACGTAGATGGCATTCTCTTTATTTTGAAATTCCCCTTAAATTCCATTAGAAGGCAGCTTTTCTTTTGGATTTTGACGACCAGTCGAGAGAGAAGTTTTGGCGCTCGGCTGAACGTTGTCAACCTCCAAGTCGCATCCAGCTTTATGGAGCATGCAAGTTGACGTCCTATCTCGGGCTGTCCAGTGCGGAAGCCCCTATCTCAGTTTACAAATAAGCGCCTATCTCAGTGTTCATGTGTTCAGTTATATTTTTAACATTCACATTTTAATATTTTAATTTTCTAGAGGAAGTTTGAAGGTTGAGATAGTGCATTTGAAGTGGTTTTAAAAAAAGTAAGAATGGAGATAATTATTGAACGGCATTCCAATTTTCAATTTGAATCTTTTTATTTATTTCAAACCTGTATATTTATTCATATTAAAATGAAGTAACTAATAATATCAAAAGTAGTTTAATTGGTAAGTGCTAAATTGGAGTATTATGTACAACAAACTGGTGGTTCAATTCCCAAGTAACAAATTCTACCTTAAATTCTACCCTATATATATTCCTTGTTGAATGACTCACATAGCAGTGGGGATACTATACCTGGTTGGGATTGAACAGTGAAAACTTAAGACTATTCTCCAGACGATTGTCTAAATTACACGAGACAGTGAATTTGTTCGTCTCATCCCAATTACTGTAACGCGTATGGTAAACAGGGAAAGAGCTTTGACATGGCATGGTACTATTTTACGCCCATTTACATCAGGAAAAAAAATTGCGAATATAGTTAATATAACGTGTATGGTAAACAGGAAAAGAGCTTTGGCATGGCATGGCATGGTACTATTTTATGCCCATTTTACATTAGAAAAACATTTGCAAATATAGTTAATATGAGTAGGGATGATTCAACAAATACACTAATACAAGACACATCATCTCACAGCTATCGTCCGATTAGCAATTGGGTTGGGTCGAACAGTGATCAAGAAAACCTGCCAATTTCTTTGGCATCGACTGTCGTGCCCCTTGATCGATCAATGAATGACTACGAAGCCTTTATTTATTGAATAGGTTTGGTTTATGAAGGCAGGTATACCCGATTCAATAACACTACTATTTACCTAATTAGTGCGTGTGCTTTGGCTTTGCGGATTGTGTGGGTTTTCATGCATATATATATATATATATACACACACACAGAATGTACCACAAACTGCAATATATCAATTGCTTATAATCTTCTGGCTTGAATACTGACTTATCCTCATTACTGGTAGCTGTTTTCCATTTCGAATTTGAAGAATGGAGCGTATTATCTACAAGTGCACGAAAAATACTCATGCGCTACTTCTTCTAATGGCAGCCTTACTTTTTGCGAGGATCAGCGACAATGTAAATGTTGCTGCTGCCACCAGAAAAATGAAGATAGAAGATGTAGATGTTAATAATGATGATAGTTCTCCCGTTGCCAGTGATCCTGTAAGTAACTAAATCGATTTTTATTCTCTTAGAATTTGTGTTTACTCAGACTGTCTTCGAGATTTGAGCGACCAGATCGAATTAAAGTCATCAATTCACGGCAGAATCAATTTTGATTCTTATGGGTATGTTTGTCTTGATATGGCCCTCTCCAACGACATCATCACGCCATCTCTGAGATCTGTCATTCCCTTGATCACCATAAATTATCCCAGTCATTCACTTGTATGTTTGATAACGTCATCATTCAGATCACTTAGACTTTGTTTTACTGCTGCTTGTGTTATGATTTCCTTTAATGGCAATATCTACGCAGTAGGCACGAGTACCCAAATTCAAGTGCTTAATTAACTCCAGTGGTAACATACTTAATTATCAGTTTGACCTGTTCTGTTTCAAATTCTAGTGTGGTTGGTTTACTGGTTGACTACTAGCATTCACCAAGTGGTTATTGCTGATCATAGTTAGTTTTGAGTGAACGTTGGAATTTGCGATGAAAGCCAAGGCCCAAGGCTCTGCCATTATCATGGATCATTTCAGAGCTCATATTTTTCTACAAAAGAATACACTGTTTTCATTCATCAAGAAAAGCTATATGAGAAAGAATCCCCTGGTTATGCTTTTCAACATTTTCACATACATTTCATATCTGTCGTTTTCTCAATGAATGGGATGCTTGGTTTTTTGGGACTTCCAAATTAAAGTTATACTCTGGTGGTGTTCATCTGGGTTTTTGAAATTCAGTTACCTTCTAAACTCCTGTTTGATGTGTGCAAAACGAGCACTGGTGCAGCTTTTTAGTGGTGCAATTTTTACAGATATGCAAATTCTATATTGATTATCTTCATGATACCTTTTCTTGACTAATTATTATATTGACTATATTACAAAATTGAAGATGCTGCTGGTCAAAATTATTTATCGTTTAGACTGCACAGGCTCCCTGAAACATTCTGAAATTAAAACACTGCACTCCTATCAAAAGAGGGATAGTAGCGCATGTCTCTTTTCATTAATTCCAAAGCTGTAATTAGTTTATTATCTTATTTTAGGCCCGGCAGGGACTACCGCCACGGCAGTGGCTCCCTTGTTAAATAAGTGTAGGCTCTCCAAATAAATTTACATACACATACTAAGTACTAGGTTTGAACGTCCCTTTGAAGGTATGAAACCCATACCATGTTTTAACTTTACTTTAATAAAAAACACACAATCCTCTTTTCTTCTACCACACAATATACTTTCCATAAATCCTTATTTATAATTTTACAAATCTTTTACTACCAAATATACATTACATAAATATTTAAATTTAGATGAATGATCTATTATCTCATAAACAAGTATTTATCAACATAAAAAAAACATAATAACTAATAAATAATAATAAGTAAATATCAAATCTTAATAATAGTAAATATCAAATCTAATATTATTATTATTGTTTTAAGGATAACATTTTTTGGGCAATTTTTTTAGCAGTGTTTAAATAATGTTTTTGAAAGTGGCAATGTATTCAGCGCCATTAAAAACTTTTTAAAGTACCCAAAATTTTGAAGTTTAACAACTTTAACCTAGATTTACAAAAATTCCTATAGCAATTTATCAAAATATTACAACTTTACAGATCATACCATACTGTCAACAGAGTCATCATACCATACTGTCAACAGAGTCATCAGAAATTGAGAGTCAAGAATTGTGAGCCAGGAGAGGTGGAAGAATGGAATGGAATTGTTAAGGAGGTTGAGGAATTAATGGAAATGGTCAAAAGTGGTTGGAATTTGGGTAAAAAATTTCAAGATTTGCCAAAATAGCTAGAATCCTGGCAAAAAAATTTCAAAAAACTTTGTAGAGACAGTGTTTGAATCATGTTTTTTATGGTAAAAATGGATTAAGCACCATGTAGAAACAATGTTTGAATCATGTTTGAATCATGTTTACCATGGTAGAATTATAATGGTAAAAATAGATTAAGCACTAGTTTGAATCATATTTACGATAGTAAAATTATGATAGTAAAAATAGATTAAGCACTATAAATTTTAGATAGTGAATTGATGGTGGAAAATAGATTAACCACCATAAAAACATATTTATTTTTTATAATGAATTGATGATAGAAATAGATCAATCAAAATGACAAAGATATATTAAAATGCATATATGAACGACGTTGTTATCATCATAATGAAACCACAAACTTTAGTTTACCAAATGTGAATATTCACATATGTGATTAACGAGGAGATTAATCTTGGTAAAGCGGAGATACATTAATCGATCGATTTTACCCAAACGATCGATAGGTAATCAATATCCATATCTACTTATGTTGATGGAATACGCTAGTGCCAAACCAATTAATATTACAGGTCGATTGTCAAACGCGTGATAAGCACATGAACCAATGCCAATGACACAGATGAGGGCGGTAAGATTAGGCATATTGCAATTGATTCTGTTAGTAGCGAAATCATTACCCAATAAGATACAAGTTCCTTTGACCAATGCCCTCACCTTGCATATATTTAAGATGGTGTGGCAATTGGGCGAGTGCTATTTCAGGGACTATATTATCATTAATGCTATAGTTGACGTAACCCGGAGAGCCCATCGCATGCATGGATGCATGAATGCACATCGATTCACTCACCTGCGGCAATGCTTCTTTCTGCCCACTTCGGATTTGACATAATGGCAAATGCACCAACCTATTCATTAATGCATTTAAACTCTGCTGCAGCTCCACCGTTTACCAACTCAACCCAGGCATTAAACTCTGCAACCCCGCCGTTTACCAACTCAACCCTCGCCCTGCGTCCAGCATGTAAATTTTTTAAATTTCTTCCTCCCGCGTCTAATATTTTATTTTTTAAAAATTTGGTTAACCTGCGCTGCGCTTTCTTTGGCATCCCTGTTAGCATAGTTATCTTAGTGGCCAGGAGATCTCAAGAGATGGAGATGGTCCTTCTATTCAACAGGTTTGAGAACTTTTCATTTATACAATTCCTCCCTATTTACATAAAACGATGGTGCTAGTAACTCGCTCTGGATGGTATTTAACGCCCCCACAGTAATATAGGCTCTTTATGAATATGCTTGGGCAACTAATATCTGAATCAGGAGATTTATCCCACAGGGAGTATGGTATTTCAGGCTCGAAACGAATAGTTGCGTTCTGGTTTGCTTTCTCTCCCGTCGAAGGATGCAATTGGTAAAACAGCATTTGTTCAGAGAATCGTTTCATTAAAGTAGGAAATTTTCTTATAATATTGCATTGTTAGATTTCAAACTCTTTTTTCATGATGATTTCATAATAAAGCGTACTTCATTGATTTGCTCTTGATTTGCTCTATTTGTTGCTTGCGAGGCATTAATTCAAAAATTATATAAATGGAAAATCATATTTGTATTAAAATTTAGTGCTAAAAAAATTGTATTTTTTTT
>APFE031376738.1:55495-69169 GCA_000404065.3 Pinus taeda
TATTTTATTTAAAATAAAATATGGTCTAATTACAAGTAAGCACATTCCTCATTGATTCTCGACCAAGAAAAATATATTTTCATTTATAAATATATTTCGCCGTAAGGCGTTCCTCTGGAAAGAACTTCCCTCCAGTGCCATGTTGTACCTTCCTGCGCCATTGATTTCGTTGTTAGACGATAGAATTAGTATTCACCGTTTGATTCGAAGTGTTCGATTCATCATCCCTCCCGCGGATAGCATCTGGCATCTCATCTGGCATCTGGCAAGCATGCGCTGCAATCTGAATCCTCCTCATGCTTTTGTATCGTTTGATATCCTCCTTCATGCTTTCATTTTCTAGCGTAAGGAGCTCAAGGCACTCGAGATATTGGTTCGATTCCCAAATGAAATGCAGACCCTCCGCCGCTGAATTTCCGAGGATTTCAGCAACAAAATATCATGCAGGCGCCCTGTCAAAGGTACAACTTTTTTACAGCTCGTTTGAGATCCAGTTTTGGGGTTCTGTTCTTTTGTTGTTGGGCTGAAATTGGGTTTACTCAGTGTTAGGTTATTCAGTGGTGTGGGCATATTCTCGGTTTTGTTAATTGAGTGATGTGAATCCTATCTAATTTAGATGTCCAGACACAAACCCTGCACAACAGCGAACCCTTATGTCAAGAACTTCAACATTTGCTAATATTGATAAACTTCATACCCATAGGTTTCCTGATGCTCACCATCCTGCCCATGCGAGAAACAGATGTTTCCCTAAATCACTTCTGTCTTTAGCAAAATTGAACATATACGTATACATAAGAACAGTGGGCTTTGCAACTCGCAAGATTAGCAATGGCTTCCCACCTAAAATGGAATGTATTATCCCACAGATGGCAGTTGAAGCTAGTGTTTGGACAACGCTCAAAGTCCCATCTACAGGATCCAGCATATAAAAGCGTCCATCAGCACAGATTCCAGAATTGCACAAGGACTCATCGTAAAAAAAAAAGCCTCGGTTGAATGCAATCCGTTTGTGATATTACCTGTATCTCTGCCGAGTTGTTCCCCAAATGCTATCACAAGAAGAGCAGAAGCGAAGAAAATGTAAGCGGTTGGAGCCAATATCCTGTGCATATTCACACCAAAAATCTCCAAAATCAATAGCCATTGTTAGCAGGGCTTATAAAATGTGGGTGTAGATGAGGAATCGAACCTGAATCCTGCAGTGAATCCGCCGATCCAGTCCTGCTTGTAGCATGGCAACCTTCCTCTGATATCGTTGATGATTCCCCTGAAAGGAGCGTTGGATGCAGCAGCTTTCTCCATCGTTAGCTTTGACTAATGGCAGCGAAGGAATGTCATGTATTCGCGCAGAGATGATGTATTTTGGATTCAGGGCGTAGATTCAATCTCACTTTCACAAGGACTAGCCTAGCTATATTGGAAAAAAATAACATTTTTTTTTTTATGTTCAGGGTATTTATGTCACCCTTTAACACCGTGTATCATTTGATATCCTCCTTCATGCTTTCATTTCCCAACAAAAAGTTATCTTTATTTAACAAAAAGTTACCTTTGTTATGTTTGAAGGTATTTATCTATCTCCAAAGCTCTTTCTTCCTTTAACAACATTTATCCTTCCGTATACTCTTTCATGCGCTTGAATGGGATTGACATTAAATTGGTTGGGGTGTGTATTTTTTTTTTGTGTATTTTACAATAGTTTTTCAGATTATCGATATAGCTCGGGTGCAAAATCCAAAGAAAGAAATGTACCGAGGAATCTAACAAAAAGTTACCTTTGTTATGTTTGAATGTGTTTATCTATCTCCAAAGCTCTTTCCCCCTTGAACAACTTGTATCCTTCCATATACTCCTTTATGCTTGTTTGAATGGGATTGGCATTAAATTGGTTGGGGTGTGCCTTTTTATGTGTTTTTATAATAGTTTTTGGTTGGGGTGTGTCTTTTTATGTGTTTTTATAATAGTTTTTCGTATTATCGATACAACTTGCAAGCAGGAACAAGTGCCCTGATCTTC
This sequence comes from Pinus taeda, assembly GCA_000404065.3. NCBI lineage: Eukaryota > Viridiplantae > Streptophyta > Pinopsida > Pinales > Pinaceae > Pinus > Pinus taeda. The sequence goes on from APFE031376738.1 coordinate 57,515, forward strand.
CTGTGCCGCGTGCAAAACCCAGAGAAAGAAATGCACTGAGAAAGGCGTTCTTGATCAATGTCATCTAAATTTCTAAAAATTTCATTCTTCAAAATTATCCAGAAAAGTCATTCTTTTCTGACAAAAAAGCCAATGTTTTTCTGACAAAACCTTCTGCACTCTTCCTCTTCCTACTTAGGATTGAACTGACCAATTATTGAATTAATCTGAATCCACTAATCATATATATATATGATAGTACTGATCCTTCATATTTAAGCCGTAAGGCAGTTCCCTCTGAAACCAGTTCCCCTCAGTGCACACTTGTCATCATTTTTTGTTGCTACTAATTCCCTCTGAAACCAGTTCCCCTCAGTGCACACTTGTCATCATTTTTTGTTGCTACTAATTTTTATCTTCAATGATTCTTTATATCTCACAATGCTTCTCGAATTTATGCCTTACTGCGTTTTCTTTGCAACATCTGGTGCAAATGCTAGTTTACTATATTTTAAATTTATAACTAAACACATCCTTCACGGATTTTTGGTAGAAGATTATGATAGAAAAATATTATTGAGATATACTTTAATGATATGATGTGAAAAAGTCAAAATATCCTGTCACAAATATTAACTTGATATTTAAACACATCCTTCACGGATTTTTGGCAGAAGATTATGATAGAAAAATATTAGAAAAATATTACTAAGTAAATATTGAGATATACTAATGATATGATGTGAAAAAGTCAAAATATCCTGTCACAAATATTAACTTGATATTTAAATGGAAAAAGCGATTAATTCATTAATTCCTTGGAAAAGGGTAGTAAAAAATCTGCAAGGCAGAAAATAGTCCACGTAAGCGGATGCAGTTTATTTGAACCGAATAAACCATCAAAAATTTCGAAAAATTCCATAAAACCATTACCACACGTTGTTATGAAATTACATAATTTGTGTCTAAGACGGAGCAGAGCACTTCAAAATCTAAAGACTGGCAAGGCTCGTGCTCTCTAAAAAAACCTCGCCAGGAGATTTCTTATTAAGCCTGACATTTTGGCTCCTTAGATGATCCAAAAAATATTTCCTATTAAACCTGACATTTTAGCTCCTTAGATAATTCAGAAAAGATGGCCCTTGCTCCAAACACATGCATGTATCAGTCTAAACACCAACCCAACATGAGCACATCAACGCCTTTCCAATCTTCTCTTTTTTGAGCACCTGCACAACACATAAACGTGTATCAATTTAAGAAAACTAAACCCTGCCAGGAATTTGTAATTCATTAATTCATACAAATGCTATGCTTCCAATACCTCATTCCCAGAACCAATCCAGAAAATCTTCAACTCTTTTACTCTTTAAGTGCTACCCACTTAAATCGCTGCGCCTCGCAAGCAACAAATAGAGCAAATCAATGAAGTACGCTTTATTATGAAATCATCATGAAAAAAGAGTTTGAAATCTAACAATGCAATATTATAAGAAAATTTCCTACTTTAATGAAACGATTCTCTGAACAAATGCTGTTTTACCAATTGCATCCTTCGACGGGAGAGAAAGCAAACCAGAACGCAACTATTCGTTTCGAGACTGAAATACCATACTCCCTGTGGGATAAATCTCCTGATTCAGATATTAGTTGCCCAAGCATATTCATAAAGAGCCTATATTACTGTGGGGGCGTTAAATACCATCCAGAGCGAGTTACTAGCACCATCGTTTTATGTAAATAGGGAGGAATTGTATAAATGAAAAGTTCTCAAACCTGTTGAATAGAAGGACCATCTCCATCTCTTGAGATCTCCTGGCCACTAAGATAACTATGCTAACAGGGATGCCAAAGAAAGCGCAGCGCAGGTTAACCAAATTTTTAAAAAATAAAATATTAGACGCGGGAGGAAGAAATTTAAAAAATTTACATGCTGGACGCAGGGCGAGGGTTGAGTTGGTAAACGGCGGGGCTGCAGGGTTTAATGCCTGGGTTGAGTTGGTAAACGGTGGAGCTGTAGCAGAGTTTAAGTGCATTAATGAATAGGTTGGTGCATTTGCCATTATGTCAAATCGGAAGTGGACAGGAAGAAGCATTGCCACAGGTGAGTGAATCAATGTGCATTCATGCATCCATGCATGCGATGGGCTCTCCGAGTTAAGTCAACTATATCATTAATGATGATATAGTCCCTGAAATAGCACTCGCCCAATTGCCACACCATCTTAAATCTATTCAAGGTGAGGGCATTGGTCAAAGGAACTTGTATCTTATTAGGTAATGATTTCGCTACTACCAGAATCAATTGCAATATGCCTAATCTTACCGCCCTCATCTGTGTCATTGGCATTGGTTCATGTGCTTATCACGCGTTTGACAATCGACCTGTAATATTAATTGGTTTGGCACTAGCGTATTCCATCAACATAAGTAGATATGGATATTGATTACCTGTCGATCGTTTGGGTAAAATCGATGGATTAATGTATCTCCGCTTTACCAAGATTAATCTCCTCGTTAATCACATATTCACATTTGGTAAACTAAAGTTTGTGGTTTCATTATGATGATAACAACGTCGTTCATATATGCATTTTAATATATCTTTGTCATTTTGATTGAAGGCAGCATAGATGCATATACAATGACAAAGTTTTACAATGAAAATAATTAATAACAATTAAAGTTTTTAGTGTGATTTCATTAAATTTTTCAGTGTGATTCTATTGGGCATAAATTTTGTAAGTTTGGTCAATAGAAATATTTGAAATATGTGTCATTTTTATTAACAATATCTATATTGTAGAATTGAAGCTTCTGTGATCCATCATATTTATAAGAAGAGCTTCGGCGTAAATCACATGAAAAAGACCTTTGTCTACGCATTTCGAACCAACTAGTGTGGTTCATCCTCAGGGCAAGTTGTCCTGACGATGAACCACACTAGTTGGTTCGAAAAGCGTCGACAAAGATCTTTTTCATGTGATTTACACCGAAGCTCTTCTTATAAATATCCATATTGTCAAAACAATTAAAATGAAAAATATATATATATAAGTCTCATCCCTCAGTGATATGCTTGCTTTAGACACATATACATATGGTTTATAGCACACAACATAATAAACTATTTTGCTTTCTACTTTGGAAATTGAGAGTTTCGATGCTGAGAGAAAAAATTAATACAACAAACAAAAGTGTGATTGATTTCCACTATGGGAACTACAACTGGTTGCATAAGATTGTATCTACCTCCAAGGAGATTCATAAGCATTTCCTCACCTCTTATTTCCTGGCACTCGCAATCAACCATTCATGAGAAATATCCGTGAACTAAGACGTTATCCGAGCATGGAGCGGGTAAAGCGAGTCACACCACCATCAAAATTAATAAATAGTTTTAGTTAACATGTTTAAAATTTTATTAGTGGAATTAAATAGTTTTTCGTAAACAAATATAATGGGAAAAACTCATTTAATAATTAAGTGAAAATTGATTTTAATTATACATTTTTGTTTAATATATATTAAAAATAGTTAAACGCTTAAAATGGAATATGTATTTATTTAATTATTATATAAATATTTTAAAAATAAAAACTATTTGTTTACATTACCTAGTTATTTATTTTATTGTTTATTACAAAATTTGGTTTTTTTTATTTATTTTTATTTAATTTTAATTCGGTTACTAGTTTTCTATTCCAAAAACTAAAGGGAGGGAGACAAGCTACCATTACATCAAGCCAAAATGGGTGAGGGCATCCTGGAAGAGAAACAAAGGACCAACATACCTTTTCTTCCAAGCTCCTCCCCTTGTGTTTCTGAGATTACAAAATGCACTATCCTTAGAAATGCTTACATATTGATTCGACAACAATTTACATCTACGGAACATAAAGAGTTAGTAGCAGAAAGACTTAGCAATACTGAAATGAGTGAGGCGTTTACAATTACTTTTTGTTGACTGAGGGTTCTTGAGGCCAATTCTCGCTGCTCTGAACGTTCGAGTTTTCTCCGATCTAATTAATAAGTAAGCTCTTCAGATAATTGATCGTTTCCTCCAAATGACTGCATTTGTGTTTAGCGCAGAAATTTCTTTCCTATGTTCTTTTATTTGTCTCTTTAGAAAGGAATTCTCAAATTTTTCTTCAAATTTGTAGTCTTTGACCGTTTCTCTGAACTACTCAATCATGAATTTGTTAGCTCGACAAACTGCACAGTTTTTTCTCTTTGGTACATTTGCAAGCGGATTTTGATCCATATTTCCTGGGGGGAGAGGGAGACAAGTCCAACAGATTAGAGATGGGAATATAGGAAACATGGAGAAGAGATGAGAGCAGTCACTAGACAGTCCTGCGAAGACCCACAACTACTGGAAGGGAGAACGGGCACCAAAAGCAGAAGCAGCAAGAGCTACGTGGAAGTAGCAGAAACTGGGGGGCACCAGGAGTTGCATGATGATAGGGGCTATAGGAGTTGTGCGAAGGTGGGGGCAACAGGAGCTGTGCGGTAGCCGGGGCACCAGAGTTGCACGAAGGCTAGAGCAGCATGGAGGCTAATGGAACAGGCGAATACCCACCAGAGCTGCGTGAAGTAATGAGGCAAGGAGAGATCATAGCGGATCAGCTCAGTCCCCAATGCGGCGCTGCTACGACTATTTGAAAAGAGAAGGTTACTATTGAGACTGAGGGGAAGGAGAGGGAGAGCGAAGGTGACAAAGGTAGGATAAGGCGAACTGAGGGAGAGAATATATAGCTGCACAACTTGCCTCCACTGAGAAGAGGATATATTCATTTCATGGGAAGCTTGAGAAGCTTCTAGACACTTGTTAGCGGTAAACTGACTGTCATGACAGTTCTTGGGAATTTCCTTTGATTTCCTGATCTTCAGATATCTGCTCATTCGAGTCGAAGTGACTGTTGCCCAACTTGAAGTTCCCTCTTTGGTTGCTATTCTCTGCACATTGTGGTGGGAGTTCCTATGGGATCAGTTTCTGAGCAACTGCATTATCAATTCTAGATTCTCCCATAGGATGGTTGACAACCAGATTCGCCTGCATGTCGGGGTATGATTATTTTGTCTAAGAATATGCTTGAAGGTGACTTCACCTAGAAACAAGTTTTTTTCCACCCTTTTTGTTATTTGTCTCAAGGCCTTTTTCTTGGGGCTTATTCTTTCCACCATCGAATGGATTATTATTGAAGAGTCCCCCGTTATGACCATTCTTCATACTGGGCTACCATAGGATTTTCGTTCCCAACACGGGGGTCATATGCTTCTGCTCTGTTATTGGATAGTTCTCATAATCCCCATTCAAAAGTAATAGTATTTTTTCCTCCTGGGTCAAAAAGGACACCTCCTGCTCTAGCCTTGCCTGGATTGGACTTTGAAGCACTATCAAATAGTAAGTAGGGCCTATTTAAATTTTCTGTCCATGTTTTGAACTCATCTTGTCTCATTCTAATTTTCCAATTTTGCATATTATTAGAAGATTTGCTTATGTGTATTTTTTGGTGCTTTCTCAATCGAGAATTTAGCCCAGACTCTTTCCTCATGCTGCAGATGTTGGACATCTATTGCTTTTACTCCTTTAGAGTTGATGAACTCAGATGACATGCTCCAAGTTTTGGCCAGGATTGTTTTAAGATTTGGAGTGCGATCTTTAAAGATCCTCTAATTTCTTGCTATCCAAATGTGCCAACACATAAATGAAAGAAAACTCAGCCAATATTTTTTTATTGTTTCTTTGTTTTTTAAGGAATATGGATATATTTTTCCCCAGGTTGATAGAATCTCATGATAAGGTAGCGAATGTTGGATGCTAACCTCCAAGGGACTGACAAGCCCTTTCCAGCAGTCGCTAGGAAAGGGGAATTCCGCGAAAAGATGTTGGATATTTTCTTCACTTCCGTGACACACAACGCAATGCGATGGGCCTTCATATCCTTTCTTTTTAAGATTATTAGCGGTTAGTAATTTTCCTTTGAGCAACGTACAAATGAATACGTAGATTTTTGGTAGTGTTTCAATTTTTCATGCCGCCCTCCAAAATCTTCAGTCTCGATTTTCTTGCTGATGTAAAGTGGCATATCCTGATTTGACTGAAAAATATCCTCCATCAGGATCCCAACAAAGGGAATCTTTTGAATATATACTTAGCGGAGCAACCCCCTTAAGATATGAGATTAGGGACTTCCACTGAGGGACAAGACTATGAGGGAGGATTGGGATCGTCCAATCCCCCATTCTCCCTCTCTCCAAAGAGATATATCATCGTGTGTAGAGATTCCTTTTATTTTGATCCATCTTCTTAGTTCGTGTAGATTTTCATGGTAGGCTATGGGCTGATTTCCCATTATTCTATCCTTCCATATTTTTATGGATTGACCATTACAAGGTATCTTAAAATAATTTTATTTAATGAGGAAAAATGGTTTTTTTTATCAAATTCCATACCTGGGAGCAAGGCCTGATTGGACAACCTTTTCTAAATAAGAAGTTTCTATTGTGGTTCATGTATTTTTCTTCTATGATTTTCTTCCACCAGCTGCTCTCTCCTGTTTTAGTCTCCATGTTATTTTTGCTCCTAGAGCCAAGTTCATTTTTCCTAATAGTCTTATTGCCAACCCACCTTTCTCATAGGGTTGAGTTACTTCATCCCATTTGACAAGGTTGTTCTTCTTTATCTCCACTTTACCCCCTTGCCATAGGAACCCCCTGATTACAAGCTTGATTTGTTTGTGTATACTTGCCGAAGATAGAATAGCAACATACTGATAGATTGGGAGAGTTGTGAGTAGGACCTTTATTAATACCACTCTTCCTGCCATATTGAGCCAAATCATGCCCCAGTTTTACACTTTTTGTTTCATTTTCTCAATGTACTTATTCCAAATGTAGGTCTTCAAATATCGTGAGTCCAAGATATTGGAAGTGGCTCCACTTCTCTTGAAATGGAATTTCCAAAATTTCTGTTATTTTTTGGAGGGTGCGAGAAGAATTGTTCCATCCATAGATTCCGCATTTCTGATTATTTAAATGCACACCTGGAGGCTTCCATAAAACTATTTAATACCTTTTTTATTCTTCTTGCCATTATGCAGGAGGCCCCTCCCATAATCAAAGTGTTATCTGCAAATAGGGAGTGGTTTATACTTTTTACTTCGGGAGAGATTGAGAGTCTTGTGATATTCCTCTCTTGTCTGCATTTATCAAGGCTTCTGCTCAGGGATTCCGCCATTATAATGTATAGGAAGGGAGAGAGAGGGAAACCTTGACATAGCCCCCTTGAGATTTGAAAATATTCACTTGGTCTTCCATTGACCAATGGAGCTATCCAAGGACCCACAATGTAGGCTTTTATTATATCTATTTCCATTTTGGAGAACCCAAACATCTGTAGGAGAGTTATGAGCTGTCAAAATCATTAACCATATTCAGCTTGACAATCATTCCTTTTTCTTTTTTCATTAGGCTAGAGTGCAAAACTTCCTGCACTATTAGAATGTTGTCCAGAATTTGTCTTTTAGGGACAAGTCCTCCTTGGTTTTTTAATATTATTTATGGAAGAAATACTTTGATTCTGTTTGCTAGGATTTTTGTTGTGATTTTGTAGGAAGAGTTGCACAGATAAATAGCCCTGAATCTACTAAAGGAGTTATCATTTGACTCTTTTGGAACAAGATCCAGGAAGGAAGAGTTTGTGAATCCGCCAATCTTGAATTTCCCAAAAACATTTCTTATCATTCTTATCAAATCTTTTTTAATAATGGTCTAGCTTTTTTTATAAAAGGAAATAGGGAACCCATCCTGGCCAAGAGCATTATCCGGATGTAAATCCAAAACAAAATCTGCTACTTCCTTTCCTTCTATTGTTCTTCTGAGCTTATTATTTTCTTCTTCACTGATTTTCTCGGGTATATGCTGAAGGTATTCTTCATACTCATTATTTGATGCTAGGGATGATAATAGATTTTTATAGTATCTGTAAGCCTCCTTCTTTATTTCCTCTTATCCTCTGACTACTTTTCCTTCATTATCTTTTATGTTGTCTATTTGATTTAGGTTTCTTCTTATCCTGGCCGTATTATGAAAGAAATTTGTGTTCTTGTCTCCTGCTTTGGGACATAGACTTCACGATTTTATCCACCACTCTTCTTCTTCCTTTCTGTTTTGTCTATACATCTCCCAATATGCTTGTTTTTCCTTCCATATGCTCTCCTGTGTTTTCTCTTGTTGCCCCTTTTCCATTTGGATTCTGTCTATTTTTTCTGGTATTTATAGTTTTTTTTGTGTTTCTTTGTTGTTGATCCTTGCCCAATGTTTTAGCTCTCTCCTCGGGGCTTTTAGTTTAGTTTCCCAAACATAGCTAGGTGAGCCATTAGTTGGTGTTGTCCACACTTCAGTTATGATTTTTTTGACTTCTTCTTTGTCATTCCATGTGGAGCTAAATCTGAAAGGAATTGGGCCAAGATTATCTAACTTCCCAAGGGTGATAGCCACTAGTTTGTGATCTGATGCTATATTGTGGATGACTTTGGATTTTATCTCATTGAACTCATTGGCAACTTTGTCTTGTATTAGGAATCTATCTAATCTTTCCCTGATGTTATTTTTCCCAATTCTTTTGTTGCTCCATGTGTACTTTCCATTACTAGGAGGCATGTCCATTAATTTTCATGCTTCAATAATAGATTCTAACATTTCCCTATAAGGGTTAGCATTGTATTTTCCCCCGAATTTTTCCTTTGCGCTCAATACCAAATTGAGATCTCCTCCTATGATTATGCCTCTATTTTGTTCCTGCATAAGATGATTTTTTAGGGTGGACCAGCAGACTTCCTTATCCCTGTAATGGTTTGGGGCATAAATATTTATAATGAAATACTTCTATTTTGTTATTTTGTTTTCCATTTATGTTTTCATCCAATGCAACTCTTTTTTTTTTTGAATGAGCTCCCAATTTTTGGTTTTCCATAGTGTGCATATTCCTCCTGAGGCTTTGGTAGTTGGGATTGAGGTTCCTTGATAATTTTTGGTTTTTTGTATCATTGTTTCCATTTCCTTTTCATTTTCATTTGTCTCCTCAAGCATAAAGATATCAAGTTTCTCTGAAGTTACGATATCTTTGATTGCCTTAATTTTTGGCATACTTCCCATTCCTCTATAATTCCAGGAGACTATAATCATTATTAATTAATGTTAAGAGTTGAGGGACCTTTCCCTCTGTTAGGGTGGGTGATTTTCTCCTTATTTTTCCAGGAAAGTGTCCATAGGTTGTTGGGTGCCCAGAGCCATTTCTTTTGTCGTTGCTTCATCTCTTATTTCTCTGTTAGTTTTCCTGCTTGCCTTTTTAGGGTGATTGTGAGAGGAGAGGATCTCTTTAGAAAGGGCGTGAGTGATAATTCAATCGAAAGAGGAGGGGTGAGGGATTTGGGAGAGGATAGGCAAGGAAGGGGAGGGATTAAAGGGAAGGGGAAGAAGGGGGTAGAGGGTCAGAGGAAGGGGGAGGGGGCAAGAGATCAAATGGTCTGCAAGAGAGCCAAAGGGATAGAGACCAATAGATTCAATAAGGGGGAGGGATGGGAGCTGAGGGGAGGGGGGGTCGAGATGGAAATATGCTAGAGGGAAAGGATGGGGGAAGAGGGGGGCGGGGGAGGATGGGGAAGGGGGAAGGATCCAGACTTAAAAAGAACGCAATAAAACCAAGATAACCATAAGACATATATGCAGTGGAAATAATACTTCATTTCCATTTATTGTAAAATACTGAAATAATGCTACAACAGAAATAGAAATAAACCTAGGGCGATGGTAGCTTATCTTTGAGAAGAGATGGTGGCGGCTACATGCCTCTCAACTGTGTTACAATGAGGCTCGAAGGCCTATTTATTGTTGAGAAACAATGGAAAACCCTTCACATTCCAAAACCTATCCCTAGAAGATGAAACGCCAAATTGTGGGCCCCGTTTTGGGTAAGTTGGTACATCAACTTCCCGGGGTCGCGAATTGGTCGTATTATCTCCGTTTGATGCGCATGATAACCCGTTGGAAAGATCTCTCTGAGGACTACGGCGAAAAATGTCATTTAGGGCCTCAAAATGGCTTCGAAAGTTTAGGACCTGAAAAACTGCTAAAAATAGTAAACTGTGCTATAATTAAGGAACTAAAAAATTGAAAGAGATAGTTGTGGGGGTCCAAATGGGATAGGTGGGTGGCCACCAACATCCACCTGGATCATTCCTCTCCCCTTAGGAAGCAATGGTCCCCATTGCGTTGAGTTCCTCCCTGAGATGAGGAAGCTTCTGCTGAGCTGGGTCTCTGGTGAGCTGTTCTGCAATATCTGATGTGTACAGATATGGTGGGAAGCATGGTTGATGACGGTCCACATTGAACACTCGATGCAAGCGAAGGAATGGAGGAATGTTGTGCTTCAAAGCTTTGTTTCCCGTAGCCTTGTTACTAGTGTAAGGACCATGTCAGAGTGGTCTGAGTTTCTGATGGGTTCTGGTAAGGCGTTCTCTCTGCAGATGCCACCAAACTTTGTCGCCCACCTAAAACTTGTGTGGTACCCCTGTGGGTGAGGAGAAGTTGCTCCTGTGTTCTGTCATGACCGTATCCCTTTACTGCTGCTGCTGCGTGGAGGAACCCTTTGCGGGGGTCATGGATGTAGCAACGATCTTCCCCTTACTTTGGGAGGAACCAGACAGAAAATAAATTTCCTAGTCTGTGATATGAGCTTGCTCCCTTTCTTAGCAATGATCAAAGAGGCGGCGGTAGGTGGGGCTACCTCCGGTATCCTATATAATGAATTATCCAAAGAAATAATGACGGCACGAGGCCTTGACTCATACACAGCATGTCGCCTCCACAAGTATGGCTGGCCTAATAATACATCACAAACATCCAGAGGTGTAACATCACACAGTACCTCGTCTGTGAATGGTTTTATGCTGTAAGGAAGGCGGCACTGCTGGCTAACTTTGAGATCTCATCCTTCACGAAGCCACTCGATACTGTACGGTTGCGGGTGTGGTGTAGTCGATAGGCCCAACCGCTTCATGACCTCTGCTGAAATAAGGTTCTTCTGGCTACCACTATCGACAATGAATTGTAGCGGCAAACCCTTCACCCACATCTGTGAGTGAAAAAGACGTTCCCCCTCCTCTGGCTCTTCGAGCTCATTCTTCTGGATCTTGGCAATGGCAACAGTGGCGCTGGGATCCACATCAATGATCTGTTTCCCTTTGCTATTCTCCTTGTCGGGTTCTAGCTCAGGGTCAGAACATGTATCTGATTCGGAAGCCTTCAACTCGGCCACAAATGACTGCTTGGTCCGACACTCACTTGTGTTATGAGTGGGACTCTTTTGGAACTCACACCACTTTCCTGTGTCCTTCTTCGGTTTCGTGGTGTTGTTATTTTCTTATAGCTTCAACGGGTTGTCTTGGGTCACCCCGCCTTGGCTTTTTCCTTTGGGCTTCGGATTTGCAGACCCAAAGTCTCGCTTCTTTTGTTTGAACTTTTGCTCAATTTTAACAGCGTATCGGTATGCCGTGCCGAGCGAGGAGATGTTCAAGAACTCCATCTCTTCCTGGATGTATCTGTGTAGGTAGCCGCAGTATTTTAGTACCAGATGCAGCTCTGAATCTTTGATACCCAACTGTGTTCGAA
>APFE031376742.1:0-19682 GCA_000404065.3 Pinus taeda
ACATAATTGTGCAATTACACCTCTTTGTTCCTTTTTTAGAAGCTTTGTCATACCATTAGAGCTGATTATCTTTCCCGGTTTCCCTGCAATAGCCCTTAATACAACTTCCTTTCCTTCCATAGAAAATTTCATGAAAAGTTCTTGAAAATTAAAAGCTATTGTACCCAAGGATTGTAGCCATTGGACTCCTAGTACAACATCAGCACCTCCCATTGGAATGGAAAGCATTGGGCTAGTCAATACATACTCTCCCATGGATAGCTTGACATTATGGAATTTTCCAGAGCAATTTATTGTTCCTCCATTTGCAATCATCACTTGACACTCTGGTGCTGGATATAGGAAGCAATTCAATTCTTTTGCTACCTTACAATGAATAAAATTATGGGTACTTCCTGAATCAATCAACACTATTACCTTTTTCTTCATGATTTGTCCTTCTATCTTGATGGTTTGAGGAGTGGTAATTCCAGCCAATGCATTACAAGATATGGTCGGATTCATTTCTTCTTTATCTAGGCTTTGTTCCTGGAGTATATCCTCTTCTTTTGACCTTTCTTGCTCCTTTTCTTCTTCCTCTTAACAATCTATGTAGAATAATTTATTCTTAGCACACTTATGACCTTTAGTGTATTTACTATCACAACTGTAACAAAGCCCTTTTGCTCTTTTTTCTTCCAATTGTTGTGGTGTCAACCTTATAGGTTGTGGAAGACTAGGGACAAAACTTCCATCTTTATAGTTGTGAGTGGTATGCTTCTTGGTTGCCATAATTTTGCTTTCCATTTTTCTTGCTAACCTGAATGCCTTCTCTAATGAATCAGGTTCCCAAAGGCGAACATAATGTTGGATATTATCCTTTAAAGACCCTATGAACACATCAATCCTATGCTCCTCTGGAATATCTTTTACCCTTATGTTCAATTTTTGGAACTCCTCAATGTGCTCCATTATTGAACCCTTTTGTTTGAGACTTATCAAATGGCTAAAAAAAGTGTTGCTTTTTGTATCCTCATAATGTGCTACCAATTCTTCCGTAAAAATTGCCCAAGTGATAATGTTTACGAGAGCAAAGCCATTGATACCATACAAACTGATTTGGTTCCAAATATAAAGTTTCCATATGTATCTTTTGTGTGTTTTGCACATTATTGAGATCGAAAAATTGCTCCATCTGTAATATCCATGTTGCGGGATCCTTGCCATCAAACTTCCTCATATCGATTTTTGGAATATGATGGGTCTTCGATCCCACATTAGAGTTTATGGAATCATGATTAACATTTCTTTTGTTCTCATCACGAGTTTCCTTTACTACCCTTTCACCCTTAGTGACCATTTCTTGTAGCAACTTATTCATAGTTATCTTCAATTCGTCCATGTCTGTCTTCAAATCGTCCATGTCTGTCTTCAAATCTGTCTTCAAATCGTCCATGTATGTCTTCAAATTTGTCTTCCAATCATCCATCTTAGCTTCCACGCCCTTTATCTTAGATTCCATGCCATTTATCTTAGCTTCTGTTAGCTTTTGTGAGGCTGACATTTTTTGCACTTGGTCTTGTAATTTTGATATATCATGTAGCATTTCTTCCTCTTCTTCATGAGTCATGTTAAAGCTTTCAGGTTCCTTAATAGGTGTTTGCATTTTCTTTCCTCGGGGCATCAGTTACCGATAATAATGCTCTACTATGCCCTTTGAAGTCCTTCAAATAAATTTTCAAACCAAGCTTAAGCAAAAATTTAAGAAAATCTACACACCTTTTTTCACTTTGTAGGAGCTCGATATTGCCTCTAATGTATCTCTGTACTTTCCGATCATCTAGTTCTGAATTTATGATCTGTAGTAGCCCTCTGTGTCCTGTTTCCAATTCCACAAGTCTGACCCAAATTGGATTCTCCAAGGAAGAGTTATGTGAAATCTCCCACAATGACTTGATTATAGACTAGTTCAGTAGAGCGAACTTGTACGGCATTCCACGAGTCACTGTTTCAACCTTTGGATCTGAAAAATACACACAAGAAACTACCATCCGTCCTCTTTCTGTACCTTCTTACCAAATTTCAATCCGATTCTCAGAGAGAAAGTTATGACAATTTTCCCCAGGTCACCTGTTTTGAATGTAATTCAGGAGTCTCTAAAAAGACCAACTTCCTCAGATCATATCTCTGCAAATATTGTGCAAAAAACTCTGAAATTTAGACCCAAGGTTCAGCGCGCTTTCTTCTCAAATGGGTTTTTTTTGCGACTTCTGAAACGTCACAAAAAAAAGTTATAGCGCCAATGCCACGATGACCTGTTTGGAGCAGCGAAACCCTAGAATCCAAAGCTCTGATACCAAATTTTATGAAACCAGCTCAAGAAAAGATAGAAAATATAGATCAACGCCTTAGAATTCAGCCTCTTCGAGGGGGAAACCTCCTTTACATTACATAAATGAACAATTCTTGGATGATTCAAATGACAAAACCTCCTTTCTATATATAGGAGTCTAAGGAGTCACAATATAACCCAGCCGACCTAACAATAATAATATAAAGCCACAAAAATAACAATAGAGGGATTCTATGGGGCACAGTAATAACAAATATGGGGGCAATAGGGGCACAACAATATAAATAAGGGGTACAACTACCATAGTAATGGGGTAATCACTAGTATTATAGGGACCCAACAGATATGCGTGATGACCGTCATATCTACAGGATCCAATCGAACGACTGTTGGGGAGGTGAAGTGGTAGAAGGTTAATGGAGGGCGGTCCCAATATAATTAAAGGAGATAATCATATTGGGGGTGGCTTGATTTGTTCGAAAAGTTATTAATTAATTGTGAGGATTAATTAATCCTTGTTTTAGCATGGCGAGGGTTGGGTTCTTAATTAACCATGAATTGGTTAATTAATTCTGTTTATGGACTTTATTATGATTATATTTAACCATCGAGGTGGGATATGTAATATTTGGGGTTTTTGCATATTTATAATAATACGGGAGTGGGTAACCTTTATATAGGGAAATTATATAATAATATGAATTAGTGGTTAATATGACTTTGTGAAATGCATGCTAAGTTTAAAACATTTTCATATATATATTTCAAACTTAGGCTAAGTGAACATGAGGGTTTATATGGAAAGTGTTTTATTTTCCCTAAGTAAAATAGGATTTTACTTAGGAAAAGCTTTATTAGGGAAATGAATAACTTATGAAGGGGAGTAAACGTTGATGAAGGGGCTTAAGCACTTTAGGCATTATAAATTATTGGGCCGAGGGTTCAATCCCTCCAATAGTCAGAGAAATGCTCTAAGCCCCTCTAATTTTGGTAATTAGTGAAGATTTTTAGGGGAATGAGTAGAGAAGTTAATTATTTTTGACTTTTCTTGCTTGATGTGTCTTCCATGTGATACATGTCTTTGCTTAATGATGAAAGTAAAATATTTACACATTTAAACTTATCATTCACCACACATTTATTCTTCAACCATCATCTACTTACCCTACCCACTTTAACCTAGCATTTTCACTTCTTTATTAGGGTGCATTTGGATTGGCAAACCCTTTTTCAAACTTTCTTTTCTTTTACATATAGATACCTATCTAAATCTACACTTATTACATCCAAGGGCTCATATTAAACTGTTGAACTCTTTTTTTCATTCTACCTATCTACTTATCTGCCAAGATTAAAATGTTTGGTTAGATCTTTATTCTCTATTTCTACAACATGAAATTGAAAATATGAACTAGCCAAGCTTAAACTATTTGACTATTCATGAATCGTGGCATAGGCAACAAGCTGCACACAATTTTTATTATACAAAAGTAAAAAAGTAGTGGCATTTAGTCTTGCACACTTTCCTAGTCTTTTCTTTTTGTTGGGGTTCATTTTCTTTCATTTTTTGAGCTCTTATTTATTCTTTTCACCCTTTGATTTTTCTTTTAGGGTATACCCTCTTTACCTTTTTTAAATTTTTTTATTTTTTACAAATATGGAAAACCTTTGCAACAAGTAAAGGTATGAACATATTTTGAATCTAAACCAAGTCAATCATGATATATGACACGTATTCGTATAGGGGCATAATAGTGGCTCCACTTGGGGATGGCTTTTCCTGGTGAAAAGTCAAGAACAGTAGATCAAAGGCCTCGAAATGACTTTGACTGTGTTCTGTAATCTTCTTTTCCTTGCTTCTTTATTGTATCTATGACAGTAATACTTTTGAAGCTCAGTGCCTTCTCCTTGGGCTTCAACTCCAAAATCTTACTGTCCAATCAACACTATGACATTACAAAAAATATAATATGTACTGTGAAGAACATGGTAACATTAGTAAGTGGTATCAAAGTAATGCTTCAACATCTGACCATTGATTGGCCCTTCTTCTACTTCTGTACCATCTAACTCTTTATGAAAATAAGCATTGTTTCCTTTGAAAGCATAGATGATGTATGGTCCTTTCTATAGGAAGTCAAACTTACCATGTTTCCCCTTGTCCTCTCTTCTTGAATCCCATCTTAACACATTATCTCCAAGGTAGAAATCTTCTGCTTTGGTTCTTCTGTCAAATATCTTTTTTAGTTTCTCCTACAACACTTGGGATCTTTGGTAAACCTCCTCCCTAGTTTGTTGCAAATTGATAGTCGGGTTTATTCTTCTTTGAATATCATTAGGTTCTACTTGAGATTCTTGGAGTATTTTCATAACAGGAACTCCTAATGATAAAGAAAAAACAACCTCCATGCCATATACTAACTCATAGGGACTGGTTCCAATGGATTTTTTGGTTGTAAGTCTATCTGTCCATAGAGCATTGATAAATTTTTTGTTCCAAGTTTTCTTATTTTCTTCCAACAGTTTTTTGATGATATTAATTAGACTCTTGTTGGAAAATTCTTCCAGTCCATTCTCTTGAAGGTAGTAGGTTGTCGAATGGCCCAGAGTAATGTGATACTTGTCACAGAAACTAAACATTTTCTTTGATTTGAAGGCTGCATCATTATCAATAATGATTTTGGTGGGACAATCAAATCTGCATAAAATATTGGTTTCTAGGAAACCTATGATCATAGTGTCATTGGCTTGTTGGGAGGGGATGACCTCTATCCATTTAGTAAAATAGTCAGTAGCAGTGAGTATCCATTTGTGTTGGCTAGAAGAGGGTGGATGAATTTCTCCAATGAATTCAAGACCCCATTGTTGAAAAGGTTTCTCGGTGGAAATGGGTTTTAGGGGTAAAGGTAACAATTTTCTTTTGCCTTCAAAGATTTGACATTTATGGCAAGAAATTACAAATCTCTTCACATCAGCGAATAAGGTTGGCCAATAGAATCTAGCCCTAAGGATTTTGTCTACAGTTGACTTCCAATAGAGATGTCCACCACAGTCTCTTGCATGAAATTCTTGGAGAGCTTTGTTAGTTTCATCTTTTAATAAACAATTTAATAAAATTCCTTCATGATTTTTCCAAAAAGGAGTATTATCTAAGATGCAAAACTTTGAAGCTTTCATTTTTGAAAACCTATTCTTGGTTTTGGATAACCCTAGAGGAGCCTGCAGGTTTTATAAAACATAAATTACATCAGCATACCAAGGTGACTCTGAAAAGGCTTGGCTGATTTGTAGAGTCACCATTTCCTTCTCGTTATCCAGTTCATTTATGTCTAGGGCTTGATAATTAGTTTCAACCATGAGTTCAGCCAATCCCTGACCTTTTATTAGCTTGGTAGGTTTTATATCTATATCATACTCTAAGATGGTACCTATCCATTTACCTCTTTTACCATCAATTCCATCCTGAGTTAGGATGTCTTTGACAACTGCATTAGGAACATAAGTTATCACATGAGAGTATAATATGTAGACTCTAAAATCTTTAATAGCTTTTACCAGTGAAAAAGCTTGTTTCTCCATTATTTTGTATTTTAATGATGCATCTCTGAGTGCTTTACTAAAAAAGACTATAGGTTTTTCACATCCTTTATCATCCTTTTGTAATAAAACTATAGCTATGGTGTGTTCTGATACAAAAGAAAAAATGATAAAGTCTCTATCAAATTGCGGACATGTGAGGATTGGTGTTCTAGTTAAGGCCATTTTAATTTCTTCAAATGATTGCTTGGCCTCTACTGTCTATTTGATACTTGAATCCCTTTTTAGCATGTTATTTAGTAATCTAATGAGTTCAGCTAAGTTGGGAATAAATCGTCTTAAAAAAATTATTTTCCCTATGAAAGCGTGAAGTTCTTTAATACTTCTTGGATGAGATATTTGTAGAATAGCTTCGATCCTGGAAGGATCAATTCAAATGCCATCTTTGGAAATGATGTGACCTAAAAGTTTGCCCTCCTCCAAACCGAACAAGGACTTCTTTGGATTCAAAGAAATACCATATTTTCTGCATTTTAAAAAGACTTGTCTGAGATTGTCCAAGTGTTGTTGATTTGATTTAGAAAAAACAGTTAAATCATCTAGATATATAACAAGAAAATCATGAATTTCTTTGGCAAAGGCAATGCCCATTGCTCTTTGGAAGGTTTCTCCTGCGTTTTTTAGTCCAAATGGCATTTTGATGTACATGAAAGTGCTCAATGGTGTTGTAAAATCAGTTTTCTCTTAGTCATCAGGATGAACTAAGATTTGGTTATATCCTGAAAACCCATCTAAAAGTGAAATTCTAGAAGAAACCACTACCCTTTGCAAAATGTGATCCATTTTGGGTAAAGGATAGTTATATTTAAGAGAGACATTTTTTACATTTCTCAGATCAACGAATAACCTTATTTCCCCAATTTTCTTCCTAGTAGGTACCAAGTTAGACACCCACTCTAAAAATCTAATAGGGGCAATAATTCCTGCTTCATACATGTGTTTGATTTCTTTCTCAATTAATGGTAATAACACAGGGTTAATTCTTATGAGTTTCTGTTTAAATGGCTTTTGATTTTCTTTCAGAGGTACAATGTGCTGAATAATAGAGGTGTCATAGGATTTCAAATCTTTGTAAATCCAGGCAAAGACATCGTGGAATTCCCTCATAAGTTCAACATACTTTAGCTTCTGATCAGAAGGTAAAGATTTTGACAATTTTATCATTTTGGATTATCATGTGTTCCTAAGTTGTATTCTTCAATATCTGCTTTTAATGGTTCCATTTTAGGTTTCTTGGGAATGTCATTGGAATCAAACAGATCTTCTAGATGAGTCAATCCTTTGGGTAAATGATTGTCCTTTAGGTTGATAACCTCTGTTTCTTCTTCAATTACTTCATCTAGGTCCATTTGTTTCAAGTCTTGAACTTCTTTTTGTGTGAATTTTGTGGGATGAAGCATATTTATTGAACTTTCTTTTGAAATGTTAATTTCTACCTCATATATTTGATTAGAACTAATAATTGTATCAACATCTATGTCACTGTTAGAAAACTCTTCATCTAAAGCTAAAAAATTATTGATCTCCTCATCACTATCAAAAACCTGCCAGTTCTTCAGATTATCAAGGATGGCTAGTCTGTGCCTAATCTCAGTAGTATACTGATGATTAGGTTGAAAAGGTAATTTGCAGGTGTTAGCAAACATGGCTAGGCTGTGGGCTTGCATGTTGTGTTTTCTAGGAATAGTTGCAAGCTGGGTTTCCAAAAAAGTATTGAGAATTTCTATGATTGTTCCTCTATAATATCCTAGTCTAGGATCCCTAGTTGAGTAAGTTCCTTTAATCTGTTTGATTATTAATTCTGAATCTCCTATAACAAACACCCTGATTGCTCCTAATCTTTTAACAAGTTTAAGACCCAACAAGAGAGCCTCATATTCTGCTATATTATTGGTGCATTTAAAATTTAGTTTATAGGCATGGCCTTCAGCATAATCATTTTTTAGATTGTACACCCAAACTCCTGCTCCTACCCCTAGTTTACTGACTAAGCCATCAAATTATAAATGCCAAAGAATTTTATGCTTATAATTGGTGTTTGGGGTAGTAGGAATTTTTTTAACAATGGGATCTGGGTTTTCATTTTCATTTGACTTTTCTTTGTTATCTGCTGCTAAAACCTCTAAAGTATTGGAGGGACTGGTTTCTACATTGTAAAGAATGAACAAATTCATATCAGGGTGTACTGAGTAGATGGGTAAATTTTGGGGTCTTTCCTGACTACTTACTACGTATTTCATCAATGTTTCTCTGTATAGTTTCTTTGGTTTTCCAAAAATTGATATGGTAGCATATGACATATCCAATTGAAAAGATCCCTAAAGCTTAGCACCCCAGGATCTGGACAACAACATGCCATATTTAGGTGGTATATTTGCTACCACTATTTCCATTAAAATTGTTTTTGCAAGATATTGAACCAATGAAACACACAAAGACTTTTATCAGTCCTAAACATCTCACTTGATTTGAATCAAAGGAAAACAAATCTTTGTATGGTCTAGTGATGTTTAGGTCTAACTTTTCCATTACAGACTTGGGCATGAGATTATGAGATGCCCCAAAGTCAAACATGGCATTGTGAAGAACCTTATCATGTATGTTTAAGCTCACATAGAAGGGAGCAATTCCTTGTTCCAATGGTTTTCCATTCACTTCTGGGCCAAAGATTAATTCAGGCTGGTCGTCAAAAAGATTAATTGAGTCTTCAGTTCTAGTAATTTTCAGTGATCTATTGATTTGAGTTCGGTAGGCATCATGTTTAGCTAATTCAGATAATGGGACAATAATTTTTAGCTTACCTACTTCAGTTTCCAGATTAAAGGGTTTTTCTATTTGGGCCTTTGGATTTCGAACAACAATATTCTCTCTGTTTTCAGTGTTTTCTATGTTTTTCTCCTTTTCAGGAGTAGAATCATGATTTGTTGATTCTCCTAGATCGACCTCTGAAGGTTCTTCCACAGTTCCCTTAGAAGGAAGGGAAGTGGAGGGTTTTTTATTGTTTGGTTGATTGTCAGAGACATCTTAAATTATGTGGTTAGAAGGATTAGTGTTTGATATAGAAAGAATATGTACAGGTGTGGTTACTATCTTACCTCTTTTGGGTTGATTTGGAACCTTTTGCTTGTTTGTTTCAGGGACATCAATTCTCCTACTTATTAGATTGTATTGTTTGTGCACCTCAAAGATGGTTGTGTCATATCCTTCTCTAAAGTCAAATGATTCCTCTGATTGAGTTTGGAACTGTTTAAGTATGTGTGCCTCTTGATCCTCTTGGGTTAAGAAAAATTCTCCTTCATTACCAAGCCCCATCAAATTAATTTGAGTATTTTCTTCTGGGCCTTTAGAGTTGGAAGCTTCTGCATAGTTCTCCTGGAAAGGGGGTCTAATGTTTTGGTCAAGACCATTCTTTCCAGTGTTCGGGTTTTGATTTTTCCTGAAATTAGGATTTTTCCCTATATTGGTTTGTTGACCATCCCAAGGATATTTCCTTTCAATTGTTTCCACTTTGTCTCCTAGTCTATCCATTCCTTTAATTATTGCATCTAGCTTTTGTTAAAAGGGTGAGCTTTCTTCCTTTAATGGTATCCTCTTTTCACTTCTAGCCTTGGCTCTTTTAGATAGTAGGTTGGCTTCAACACTGACTGTTATGCTTTGCATATCTTCCAAAGTAGGAGGGGATCATTCTTTTAGCTGGAAATCCATATTAGAATCGAATCCATCTAGGAATTTGATTAAGGCTAAACCAGGTGGGGGTCTATGATCTAATGGGATGGCATTATACACACTGTTGAATCTAGTGCAATAGTCCTGAACAGTTTCTTGTGTTCCTCTTTTTAGGTTTTCGTATTCAGAGAGAATCTAAAGGGGGTCTTTCCTTTTCTCCCACCCGTTCAGAAATTACTGATAAAGAGTTCTTAGGCTATCTATACTATTTGTTGCTAAACCTCTGAACCAAGTTCTAACTTCCCCAGATAAGATCTGAACGAATATTCTCATTTGCACATCAGCAGTATCTATTTCATAAATTTCAAAATAATCAGTCATCTTCTTGGTGTGTTGTTGGGTTGTATAGGTACCAGTGCCATCAAAAGTAGTTATCTTTCTTTGGTAGTCCAGGGGCATAGCACCTAAGTTTCTTGGTAGTACCAGAGGGGCATATCTGTTGGCCATTGCAATTGGTAATGGTGAAACAAAAGCTGGGGTTGGAATAATAGTGGATGTTTGAGTTGTGGATGGAGAGCCAGAGGTGATGGTTTGATGTGGAGTGGTTTGAGGTTGGGATGTATGAGGGAATGATGATGAGCTTGCGGAAACAATAGTGATTACAAAGGGATTAGGGGTTCCTTCAGTGGTAAGATCAGATTGTGGTGAGTTCTGTAAATATCTATCAATTGACAGCTTGATAGATTGGAGCTCTAATTCTCGGATGAACTCTGGGTCTTGGACTAGGTCAACCAATTCAGAATCAGATGAAGTCCTAAACAAAGAGGTTTCGAAGTATTCGTCAAAGGGCTAGTCTTTGAGGTAAATCCACTTAACAGGAGAGGATGAGGATATAAAAGTGGGTCGAGGGCTAATATAACTTTCTTATCTCCTTAGAATTATGGGGATCAGATTGGGGTTCTCAAACACTTGTGGTGGATTGGGATGAGGATTAGCTCTAGTGTAATGAGTCCTTTCTGAAGCTAGATTTTTGGGTTTTGTTTTTGTTTTTCTTAATAGATATCAAAACAACTTCTTTTATTTCTTTAAGATACTTTTAGATTTAGGGTTTAAATTTTCTTAACAATTGGTTTTAACTAAGGAATTGTCCTTTCCTAGTGGAGTCGCTACTATGTTATCACTCAGATTTTCCTTGAAGTTCTTAGAAGAAGGAAAGGGGTCAGAGGTAACCACAAACCAAATTTTAAGTACAGAATCTAGCCAATCTGTACTCAGAGACAACTCTCTCTTTATGATTTATCTTTGTTTATGGGATATTAGGCTAGTTATGAAATCTTGGGGGGTTTTGATTTTGTTTGGTGGTGGAATTCAAGAGCAGATGGGTAAAACAAGGTATTTCAGGCCATTGAGCTATGGATTCAACTGAAGATGGCTTAACTGGATCAGGTTGATTTTAGCAAAGGAGGGCTTCACAAGGTAAGATAGATAAACAAGAGACAAATGATAACTTGAAAGGGTGAAATGGTCTTGAAAGGGAGGATGTACAATTAAGAATCCTTCAACAAAGTTCAAGGTGAGGGGAAGTGCGTGATCATTAACAAAAGGCAATTAAGAATTCTTTGTTAAATGGCCACAGTGATAAACTAAAAGTAGGGAGAAATTAAGAATTCCATACCTATGATAGCTTAGAGGAAAAAATTAAGAATATAAACGATTTTAAAGACAAAATGCAGTAAAGCTCTTTCTGAAATATACTTTTTCGTTTATCATTCAAATATTAAACACATATGAATATTTAAACAAGAAAAATGTAAAAACATAAGATATAGAATACTTATTTGTTTCTCGTTTGACACAGGTATCCTGTAAAAGTCCTTCGCTTTATTACTTTGTCTATCCAGCCATACAAAAGTTGTTCAACAACACTTCTATTCGAAAATAAAGAGTACAGAAATGTCTAATAATCCACACTCAGTACTTCGAATGAGGAAGTACTTATACAAAATTTACATCAAAATATCTCCTAACAAAAAGAGATATATTCTAGGAAAACTAAATATCTTTTACATAAATGTAGAGACAGATGGTCTCGAAAGTAGAAACTAAATGTGAACTACTTGGTTGCTGTCCCTGTTTTTTGTTGAAGGAGCTGGAGGTAGGTCCTATGAATGTGCCTCTTGTTGTCTTGCTTGTAATTCTTTGTTGGCTGATTGATTTTGGCTTTTCATTGATACTCTTTTACTTGTGACTGATACTCTTTACATGTTTTATCATCATTCATCTTCTTTTATCAAAATTGACTATGGTAAATACTTCAATTTTACTTCACTTTTTACCCTGGTAAATCATAAAATATTTGTCATGTTGGTCCACCAATCATCTCTTGGTATTCTGGTCCTTTTCAATTTTTTGAAGATTTCATCTGCTTCTGTGTATTTTACAAAATTTGGTTGCACTGGAAACAAGTGCCTCACTTCATGCTCAACATAAAACAGGTTCTCCAAACTATCATAGAAAACTCTCCCTATGGGAAATGCCTTGGGTGCAGATGAACTGGCTTGACTATTAGCATTATGATATAATTTGTTGACATAATCATCCTGCCTCATTAGCTTATCATTGATGACTAAAGGATTTGGAAGTCCTTTACTCTGTAAGATGCCAAATTTACCCATAAACTAATCTACATCTTCCTGCATATTTTGACATTTGCGTTCTAGGTTTTGCATAAGAGTCCTTTTGGTCAATACTTTCTTTATCTCAAGGATGGTTCTAGTCCTATCCTCAATGTTTAGCTTCTCCAACTGATACTTGTTTCTGCTATTTAGAAAGTTTATTAATCTGATAGCTTCTTCAGGCTTCCCTCCTAGTTCTTCCTTGGTTTTTTCAATCTCTTGATGAGCAACTTTTACTAAGTCAATTCAAAAATGATTTGAATTGATGACCAAAAATCATTGATTGAATCAATGGTGTTGGTCCATAATATCTTTCTGATATCAGTTAAATGCTTTTCAAATGTAAGATCATTTTCCAGTGTTTTAACCTATTGAGTCAAGCCTTTTTTTTCCTCACCTCTTTAGCAAAATTGAATTTTGATACATCATACGTTTGCTCTAAAGTAATGAATTTCTCTTTTACCTTTTGTAGTCCAGTGACCTGGAGCTTCATTTCCTCCATGGACTTGATCAACTCCTCTATGCTCTAATTTGAGGTTCCTACCTTTGTTGTACCTGTACTTGTCACTTCTATAGTTTCAGTTGTTGCTAGAGGGACATTTGGTGCTACAGCAGATGCCAATGTAGAAGGGACTGATGTAGAAACCACTGGTACTACATTTTGAGGCTAAGAGGTTGACTCACTCTGACTGCTTTGTAGTTTTTTCTCTAATTCTTGTTTTGTCTCTTTTAGTTGTTCATTTAGCTTGAGGACCAAGTCCATAAGCTCTTCTTCATTCTTCTTCTCAATTACCTCAGCAGACTGAGGGTGCATGATTGGTGGCATTTTCAACTGCTTTCTTAGTGCAACTATATCTTCATTCTTTTTCTTTATTGGGACTTCTGCAACTTTGATATCCTTTGGGTTATGGCCTAACTTAATAATCAAATCCTCCAATGATTTGATTCTTTTGTCCTTTGCCTGTGAGGAGGCACTTTCCATTTGTAATTGAGCAGTAGTGTTGTTCAGTGAATTCTCCAACCTATGTGCCATCATGGCCTTGCTTGTCAGTGTAGAATAAACCATCTCCCCTGTTTGCTTATGCAGTTCTATCTTATCTATGGGGTGGATACCTTTGGCCAAGACCTCAAAATCAGTCTTGAGGTAGTCTACAATTGATTTGGGTTGTTGTACTGTGGACTTTAGAAAGCTCATTTGCATTTTCCCTTCTTTCATGTCATAAGCTGACATCAATCTAGTTTGATTAGTAGGGGCCATCTTCAAATATTGAGTGTAGGCTTGGGCCTTTAGCTATTCATTTTTGGCCTTTATCTCCTTGAATTTCCCTTTTATATCAATGGTATTATCAGATGACGATCTGAAAGATGAAACTCAACACTCTATTGTCGTTCAAGATCTTGTATTTGTGAACTAGAAGGTGTCCCACCTATTGGGGATGTATGTAGACTATCTCCACCTTCTTTTCTCAAACTCCCTATTGTTTCCTCAAAAAATTCTTCCTTTGAATATGGATTTAGCCCGTGCCTCTTAGCACCAGGCTAGTCTGAAGGACCACTGGCAGGGGTAGCTACTTCCCTGTTTCTTTTTAAGCTCTTTTCCCTATTCAGAGGAGTCTACAAAACTAGGGGGTCTCCCATATTAACCTGAGCTGGATGGGATTGTGGTGGAGCCTCTTCTCAAATATTTCAAGCTGCTCTGACATCTTTGGTTGTTCTGATGCTGGAGTACTTGTTCCTTGATCTTTTTCCTGCAGTGGTTCTGCAAGGGGTGCATTAGTTTCCTGTGAGTGCCTTTTTGAAGTCTCTGCTATAGAGGCACAAGGTTCTAGTGTTGGCTTCTGAGCAACTTCAATTGGTACCTGTTCACAAGAGTCCAGGTCAAGTCTCTTTTCTAAGTCTTTCATCACATTCTCTACATCAACCTAATCACTATCCATTTCAACTAAAGTTCCTTCCCTTCATTCATCCATATTTGCATATTGCTCTATTTCAGGGATTCTGTGATGAAAATATGGTGACAACTTATGTTTCATTCTCCTATTACAAATGAAACCTTGTGGATCATATCTCCAAGAAAAACTTTTACTTAATCTCATTCTTTCTAGGATTTCTTCTGCTCTTTTGCCTGCTTCTTTGTTGTTGTAGACAAATGGGCCTAGGTGGTCTTTAATTCTTAATTCTGATTTCTTCTTGGCCTTGGTGAAATGAGTCTAATCAAAGTTCAACATTTTCCTATAATATTCCAATGCAAACATCCTCATAGGAACATACTTTGGTAGTTTGAATGGAGGGAGTTCACAACCATAAATTCTGATCTATGTGTGATTCTGGTACAAGTACCAGTCACCTATCTTTTACTGTCTAGATAGCTGAAGGATTCTTTTGATTTCATCACTAATCCTAGGAGGAGGATTTCCTGTCAACATGGTGGTCATTGGGTAGACAAACTGGTCAATGAATTCATTGTATGAATGTGGACCAGGTGAATCATGGAAGATGGAAGTCCAAAAAATAACTGATCTGGGATTGCCCTTTGTATAAAGTTTATTGACAGAGAATGGGAACTTGCTAGACTGATAGTACAAGAAAAGGTGATATATTTGATAGCAATGAAGGCATCATAATTATATTTGATAGCAGGAGGCTGACCAGGGGTAAAAATGGACATCAAAACTAGGGTCAATTCATCCACATACTCACTACTATTGAAACCCATTACTGCAGCTATCATTTTGACTATATTTCTACCTATCTGTGTGAAGAAAACTGATAAATAGGGAGGAGGATTTTTGGGTTGATGCTGCTTATCCATAAAAGTTTGGCCAAGGCGGTTGAGTTCAGACTGGGACAATTTAGATGATTTCTCTAGTAATTCTCCAAGGGAAATGGGGGTGAGGTCTTCACTGGGCTAAAGATGAAGCATCTCATTAATTGAATCTATAGTAATTGTAAAGAGAACAATTTGATTGGGGGACATTATTGCTCTGAGGGTGGGATTGTAATTGGAGTGACATTGATGGATAATGTCAGGGAAAATATTCACAGAGGGGAGCATGTACCTTGGGAGATTTGATTCCCAAAGTCCTATCGGATCGGAACCATTCAGTTAAGTGTCCTGGCATTGACATAATACTTTCAAGGAGATTCTTCCAGTTTCAAGGTCTTTTATTTGAAAATATTTATCTGCTAAGGGAAAATAATCCAAATCTCTATGGGGGGTAGTGATAGGAGCTATACTGAGGGCCAAGGGGGTTTCTATTCTGGTTCTTGTGGATTCAGATAGGAAAGTGGGGTTTTCAAATGGAGTTGGTGAAAACAGAGGGTCTTGGGAGTCTTCAATTCTGAGTTCAGCAACTGAATTATAATTGGTTTTAGGATTTTCAAAATAGTTGCAGAGGAAATCAGGAATCTACAGGGTTTCTAGATGGAATTTGGTAAATACCTATTTTTTAATGATGGGTAGTCAAATGCAGGTTCACTGGGTGAAAACGGTGGACTGGAGAAGCGTCAAATTGCAAGTTTCAGTGTGGCTGACGATTGGTGTACAAGCTGGTCGACTTCAATGTTCGGGTTACATGCATGCGCTTTTAGAATAAGGACGAAAAACTATTTAACTTTGTTTTTATGCAAAGTCAAAGCTTTTGTCGGGTTCAGGATTTGGACAGATGGTGTCAGCAGGGTGGTGATTTGATGTTTTGTCTTTAGCGGGAGGCGGTAAACAGTTTTCATCACACCGCTAGGTGAAGGTAGGTGGTATTTGGGCGTGACCGCATGATTCCATACGCTGTGTGACATGTAGCGATGGTGCTATTTACTAAACCACTTGCGATCACACACTAAAGGTTGACCATGGAGGCCCGTGCGATATGTGTGATTACCGTCAAATCTGTGGGATCCGATCGGACGGTTGTCAAGGAGGTGAAGTGGCAGAAGGTTAATGGAGGGCGGTCCCAATATAATTAAAGGAGTTAATCATATCAAGGGTGGTTTGATTGGTTTGAAAAGTTATTAATTAATCGTGGGGATTAATTAATCCTTGTTTTAGCATGGCGGGGGTCGGGTTCTTAATTAACCACAGATTGGTTAATTAATTATGTTTATGGACTTTATTATGATTATATTTAACCATCGGGGCGGGATATGTAATATTTGGGGTTTTTGCATATTTATAATAATACAGGAGCGGGTAACCTTTATATAGGGGAATTATATAATGATATGAATTAAAGTTTAATGTGAATTTGTGAAATGTGCACTAAGTTTAAAACATTTTCATATATATATTTCAAACTTAGGCTAAGTGAACATGACGGTTCATATGGAAAGTGTTTTAGTTTCCCAAATAGGATTTTACTTAGGAAAAGGTTTATTAGGAAAATGAATAACTTATTAAGTGGAGTAAATGTTGATGAAGGGGCTTAAGCACTTTAGGCATTATAAATTATTGGGCCGAGGGTTCAGTCCCTCCAATAGTCAGATAAATGTCCTAAGTGTTGTGGGATAAACTCCCCTAGGGTCCTGGGTGAATACCCTAGCAGACTGAAGGTTATCTATGCAAAGAAACACACATTCCATGCAATCATAATGCTACTATAAGCAAACTCTATGATAGGGGGCATACCAGAGGTCCTATGTTCGAGAAGAGCCTCCCAAGGTCCAAACCCTTCTTGGAGTTCCTTTGCTCCTTTGACCTGTAAAACAAAAAATTCAAGAAAGTGCAGCAGTATATGGACTAAACGTCATAAAAAAACCATCTTCATATTATAAGGAAAGGTAGTTAGTTATGCAATTAAACAACCGATCACATATGAATCATAACATGAATATCAAAACATGAAGAAGATTTATATCAGGAACAAAGACATGTGTTTCTTTTATTATAGACAAAGAAAGTACAGAAAAGGAACAATTTCACCTGAGTTGTCCTTTCCAAGGCTCCGAGCGGAACCGTCTCCCGGATTCGTCCAGTCTCAAGCCTTTAACAAACTCCTTCCATGACTTACTCCATGATCTCTCAAGTAGTATGAAATCATCAACACACACAAGGAAACAAGGGTTTCCTGTAGAATGGGGGAAGTGCAGAAGGCACAAGGATCTTCAGACCTGGTCAGGGAATTCTCAGCATAGCAATCTTTCTCTCTCTTCTCTCCTCCCTTTGGCCTTCCCATAGAAGCCTTTTTATACTTCTCCCAAAGTAGTTTTTTAGTTCGGAATTCGTTGGGAATAGTTGGGCCACGGGCACTAACGGGTGATCCACAGGTAAAACCCATGATCTCCACCCGAAATTAAGGAGATTTATATTTTTTAAGTGTTTTTATACATATAAGCGGGTTGGGTATACACAGACCCGTGTATACACGCGTTTAGCTCAGGGAAATGTCGCGTATAGGGAAAAAACACTGCTTTTTTAAATTTGCGACTAGGTTTGGAAGGAGGGGTTGCCCTAGGCCATGAGTACAACTTCACAAACCTCAAGAGTGAGATTTGGAGCTATAACAGATGCCCCCTAATATATATGGTCAAAAGGGTTACATGATGGTCGAAATGTATTAAGCAAGTTCAATGAAAGGAAATCTGTCGAAGACTGAGAAGGACTGCACCAGAACTCAGCCTGCCAAGCCACAAAAGGAGATCAGAAAGAAACACTATTTGAGGTGGGCATACCCATGCTTAGAGAAAATACAGCATGTCCGCATATCAAGTACAAGCGGATCCACCAAGTATACA
This sequence comes from Pinus taeda, assembly GCA_000404065.3. NCBI lineage: Eukaryota > Viridiplantae > Streptophyta > Pinopsida > Pinales > Pinaceae > Pinus > Pinus taeda. The sequence goes on from APFE031376742.1 coordinate 17,998, forward strand.
AGTATAAAGTACTGGAAAATACATAATGGATCATCTGATCATGAATAAGTACATGTCTGAAAGTCACATATAAGAATGTCAATGATGCTGAAAGATGAAGCGGATCACTGATATCAAAGACTGATCCCAAAAGTACCAAATGAACATGATGGAATAAGATGGTACTACACTGCAAACTTAGGTGCCAGCATATAAAATGTCGCCATGAATGACTGCAACATATAAGGTGAAGTGGTATCTACTAGCAGCAACAGGAGCAACTGTCAAGTGATCCAACGAATGTTGATGCAACCTGAGGTCTTCACCAACCATCGTGGTACATTTCTACAACATGGGAATAAATGATCTAAAATCGACCATGTGAGAAATTGTTTGATTACCGGTCATTGATGTATACCGTTAACAAACGCGAGACTACTCACCGATAATGATAATGAGCGTCAAGGTACCCAGTACAATCCAACAAGTGTGAATAGATGAACTGGAGTCGAACACCTGTAAGAATCTATCGATCAGGAGACAATGATGGTTTCCCACTAATGACTACAAACTCCAAGGTACTGCGAAATGAACTCTACATCTTTACCCTAGAGCAATGAGTCGATGTCGATAGGGAAAGATCCGCTAGAAGGAAGGAATTAACGCATCCTCCATCAATCTAGCGTGAGTGTAACCCGTAGGCCAATAATGTGGAAGGAATCGGACGAAAAAGATGTAGTAACCCAACCGAAGTACATTTCCGGTGTACACAAGATGTGGCTAGTGCACGGTGGAAACCCTATGAACCAACCAATAATGAAAGCTGACCCAGAGGCAAGGTATCCACCAATCGGGTCAAATGGAAACCACTCCCAATGTGTGATAATGTAAGCTGATGTCGAACACAAGGGAAACCACTCAGTTAAAGACCCATGATACTGATCGATGCTGAGCACAAGGTGACCTATCAATAATGAAAATAGGGCCAGGGTGCAGCTTTAGGCTATCCTCAGAGAAAGATGTCGTCGTCGATAAGGACGAGACCCGCCAGCAAGAAGTCAATGGAGACCTTCTCAAACCGGCATGAGTAAAGGACCAATAGAACTGATGTGATGATAGACATAGTACTGACAACCAGGGATGGCCGACTGAAAAATAAGTCAAGAGACACCGTAGAGAGGCTGACTCAGGCTAACTTCCCTTGAACAAAATCACGACTTAATGTGACTATGTGGTAGCATAAGATGACTCTGTATAAGCTCGTTTCGCAGGAGGCACAACGAACCCTCCATATGATTGGAAGAGATAACCAATCGGGGGAGAACTGACTCAATAACAAGGTTAAGGCCTACCTAAGCCAAACTAAATCCCACCCAAGCGGAGGAGACTTTGTTTCGAGTGCTTTGTTCAAGGGTGACACGACTGACTCTAGCTACCAACAATAAATGGAAATACTGTCTCGTTCCCGTTCTTTTTTGGAATATATAATTTTTTTGTCTTTTTCTTTAAAGCTGGAAAAAGAATAAAAGAATGCTATAGTATAGTGGAAAGAACAAGTGTCAGTGAAGCAGATGATCTAGTTCCTGGGATTGGAACATTCCTATGCTCAATGCAGGGAGGCGAAAACTGCCAGAGACACTCAAAGGTGTGTTCCTTCCATGGGTCAAGGTGTGTCAAGCTGCAGAGGTCAAAGGTATGCAAGTTTG
>APFE031376743.1:0-10264 GCA_000404065.3 Pinus taeda
TAGTAAAAATTAACCAAAAATAGGAGGACTGAAAACACAAATATATGTCTATCAGCAGAAATTTGATTATGCTCTATGCATAACCTCTCAATTTATTGGATGACTCTTTTTCTGTTTTTTAAAATTATTAAAAGGATCCATTCTATTATGGGAATAGAGTGCTTCATTTGGACACGGGCCCATAATGGGGAGATGAAAGGTAAAATTCACGTGACGCGATGGTCGCTTATTGGTAGACCCGTTGAAGATGGATTTCCTCATGTGCCACTTGCTGTGGACTGTGGGAGATGGCTCCATGATTAATATCGGCCTTGATGCTATCAGGGGTATAAAAATTAACCACTCATTATGTATCCAATGGGCCAGATCTTAATCCATAGGCCTCATCATATGGACCTTCAGGCATGGTATAAGGCAGAAGAATTGGAATTACCGGAGGAACTTTCTAAGGAATGGGGAGAAGGGAGAATGTATTACAGTTCTCCGGAACGCAGGGATCTCCATAAATGATGAAGAGGACGAGATGTCTTGGGGTGGCACACTCATAAAAGGACCACAGGTTATCTAGAAATGAATCCTTTTAAATAAAGTTTTTAGTTGGTTGGCTATACATAATCGAATCTTGACTTGGCATAATCTATAGAAGCGAGTATTTCAAGGAGCAGGTATCTGTGTTATGTGTATGAAGGGAGATGAAGACAATCTCCATCTTTTCTTTCATTGCCCTTATAGTCTCCCTCTATGGGAAGGGGTGTTGGACCATTACAAACTAGTATCTAGGATACAATTCCAGACAATGTACAGATGTATTCAAGTTTTGCTTGGAGCAAAGTGCAAGATTATGGTGCGCTGTCTTTTGGACTATATGGCAGAGAAGAAATGCAATCTTATTTGATCAGAAAAGCCTGGAGCTCCATAAGGACATTAACAAGATGGTGACCTACTACAATGAGATAGCTTTCATTATAAGTCTTTTGGACTATATGGCAGAGAAGAAATGCAATCTTATTGGATCACAAAAGGGTGGAGCTATGAGGACATTAACAAGATGGTGACCTACTACAATGAGATAGGGCAGACAAAGGAAAATAAAATGTACATGATTCCAAAAGTGAGGGATCTATGACAAACATATTTTGTTGGTTTTTTTGATGGAGCAAGTGGCACGAGAAAATGTTGTTGTGGAATGGTTATATATAAAGCATCATCTAAGTTCTACCATCTCTGATGGGAAGGAAGAGAGTGCACAAACAAAGAGCAGAAATAATAGCCATGTGGGGAGTGTTGATTGCTGCGAAATGACTTGGAATTGAAGAGATTCATATCTTTGGGGATGCCAAAGGCATTATTGAGTGGGTTAGAGGGCGCCAGGAGTTTAGCCTGCCTATTCTTATTAACTGGATTGAATCTTTGGGGATGCGAAAGGCTGCATTATTGAGTTGAGTGGTTTAAGGGGCGCAACGAGTTCAGACCGCCTATTCTTATTAACGGGATGAAGCGCATCAAAATCGTCATAAGAACTTTCCAGCAGGTAAACTTTTACCACATATACAAAGAGCAAAACTGGTCTGCTAATTTACTTTAAAAAAGAGGCATTCATCGAAACAGGTAAATTTTACTTTTGAGTTTTTGAACAGGTTGTCATGACCAACACTGTCAGCATCAACTACTCATAAGGAGAGACATGCCAGTGTCTCATTACGGTTACTGGATGCATTAATGTAATAGAATTTCTCTTCCACTAGATAGGCAGCAATAAACTTTTGAATTTTTGTTGAAATACAATCTCATAAGATATAGTTTTTTTTGAAAGTATGTTGATTAGTTTTCAGTCTCGTGCATGCAATTTTCCAAAGAAGAAAGACAGAAAAATGATCCAATCTATATATACTACTTTTTTCTTTCAGTAAAAAGTTCTCGTCGTAAAAAAATGTGTACGGATGCGAGATAGTAGAACGTTACCCATTAAAGTTCTTCAGCTCGAGACCACTTATGTCGGCGACATGAGAAAGAGCATCTCTCCAGCCTTGAATGGTAACGGAGTCGTGGCGTGTCTTCTGTTCGAGTTTCTTCAGGGCTTCAGCGTATACTCCTTTTTTGTTGCTCCACCTGACCTCGAAAGGCTCTACATTATAAAATATCGGAACAATAGGTGCCCGGGACTTGACCATGAGAACTAGTTCATCGAGGCACCATTTCGATTCCGCATAAGCCGGAGAGAAAATGGCTATTTGCACAGAAGCCACTCGAATAGCGGCTTCGATTTGAGACTGGAATTCGTGTCCTGGCTCAAGTTCAGGCTTGTCAAGAAACACCCACAATCCATGGTCGCGAAGGCGCTGGTAGAGATGGGACGCGAAGGTGTTTTTAACATCCGATCCCCGATGATTGATGAAAACATCATATCGGGGATAAGAGGTCGAGGCAGAAGACGATGAAGCATCGCCCTTCTGTTGCGGTGGGGTTGATAGGTTTGCCATTGCAGAACAAATGAATGGATGGACTGAAAATAAGAAGAACAGCTGACACGATGAATAAAATGAAGATGAATAAGATGAATAGCTGAGGCGGCTATTCAAAACTGGAAGCAAGACGCTGCAGCCGAACCCGAGCCCCTATTCCAAATATTTCTTGATTGAAATATTCCAAACCTACCCTTCACTTTTCTTGAATATTTCTTGATTGAAATATTCCAAACCTACCCTTCACTTTTGTCACGGGAAACGACGGAATGTGCATACGTGTTTGAGGCATTATTATAAACAAATTTATTGTTGATTTCTCCCGTTCACGACGGAACATTCCCGGAGGTTTCTTGATTGAAACATTCCCGGAACAGGTTTCTTTGATTGAAATATATTCGAGTAGGGTAACAGGTTTCTTGCTTGGCACATTCCCGGAGGTTTCTTGATTGAAACATTCCCGGAACAGGTTTCTTTGATTGAAATATATTCGAGTAGGGTAACAGGTTTCTTGCTTGGCACATTCCAGAATCCAGGAGGTTTCTTGATTCAATGTCACGGGGAAACGACGGAATGTGCATACGTGTTAGAGGCATTATTATAAACAAATTTATTGTTGATTTTTCTAGGTTCACAATGGAACATTGTTACTACGGTTTTGGGTAGTTTTTATTTTTTGGTTTATAAGACACCCTTTATTATGTTATTTACATAGTAATAGTAATTTGTAAATTTATTTTTATGCCATAAGGCGTTTTTTTTTAAATGAATTGCCCCATCCCTCACCGTGTTTTATTGTTGACTGTGGATTTGTGGTGTGTTTTATTGTTGACTGTGGATTTGTGGTGTTAGACGATTGAATGAATTGTGATCGTTGATCCAAGACTAACCCAAAACTGAATGGTTAATGAGGAAGCTCGACGGACGCACCGCAATTGACATGTGCTTGGCGGCTCGCACTGCCAACAAAGGCACAAACAAGGGCTCTGCCTCGACTCAAGCTCTGAACTCCGCCTCATCGGGGATTCCGTAATGGAGCTTGTTATAGAAGAGATTCAAGAAAAGCTCATCACCCATGCATAAATTTTGTGGTATGACACCCGTGAGCTTATTAGATGAGACGTCGAGGGCTAGCAGCTTGCCATTTCTCCCGAGAGCACGGGGAATCGAATCCGTGACGTTTTTGTCGCAGAGATTCGGCACCTCAAGGTCTGGCACGTTGCTGATGGAATCAGGGATTCCGCCATGGAGCTTGTTACAGAACATATTCAGGAGAGTGAGCTCCAATTTTTCCAGCGAGGTCATTGAATGAAAGGTCCAATGACTTCAGGTTTCTCACATTGTCGAGCTCGGGGCCAACAGGGTCTTCAAGTAGAGGAAGAGCAAGTCGAGTGAGCCTAAGATTGCCTATCTCCGGCGGAATCGAACCTACTAGAGATGTCGAGTCGGATGAGCTTCGTTAAGTTCTCGGTTCTGATTGGTGTAACATCTTTGATATGAATACTGCCAACCCAACCCAGTGAGGAACATATTCGACGTAACAAGTTTGATATGGATTCAGAGTAAAGTATAAATTCGATTTTAGAGTTGGACGCAGATGCAGAGAGGAGTTGGGTTTTAGAGTCGATGCGATGTGATGGCACCCTCGGATGGTAGTGGGCTCGATTTTAGAATTGGCTATGAATGCGAAGCAGAGTCTGATTCTGTGGCTGTTGCTCTTTTTGTTTTTTATTTTTATTTTCATTTTCCTCTTGCTTTTGTTTTTGGTGTTTTTTTCTCTGCATTGTTATTTTCTATGTGTTTTTAACATGGCCGTGCTAATTTTTAGCAGTGTTTTTTCCCTCGTCTTTTATGTTGCTTATTTTTTTCCTCTCGCCTCTTTTGTTATTTTTTCATTGTTTTTTAAATTTATTTTAATAGTGGGAAATTAAGGCAACCCAAATAGCCTATTAAAGTAAAGCAGATTCCATACATACCATGGGCACAAGCAAATTCAGGTATGCTTGGTTTCATTTTTTGAATACAAATTATATGTAATTTGATTTAAAATTTAAAGTCATGAATTTTTCTTAAGATTTAAACTCATGAAGAGAAGGAGCTGTTTAATTTTGTGTGACAAAGTCCTCCTTTGGTCCAAATTGTTTTCAGAGTTTTTTTTCCCTTTTCAGTTTAAGGCAATCCAAATAGTTTAACTCATGCAAATAATTATAGCTGATGCAGATAATGTGATAATGTGACTTAGAATAATGAAAGGGAAGGAGCTATTTGATTTCTATGTGAGAGAGTTTTTTTTCCAAAGACCATGAGGCCATTTTTAGCCTATCGTGGTAAGCATGTTGTAGACGAACCGCCAGACTAGAGATTCTGCTGCTTGATCCAACAACCTGATCAATTATTTCTAATTTTTTGTCCCTCTTGGTTAGGAGTTTTTGACTAGCCATGCAAGAAGTCACACCATGAGACCATCTAGTAAAATTCCTAACAAACATAATGTTGTTCATAGTCACCAACATATTTTGGAGAGGCCTGAATAAAAAAAGCTATGAATTTCAATTATTAGCAAAAAGTTTTGACCTTAATGTTCAAGGTTGGTTTAATACCTCGTTCATTTCCTGTCATAGCCAAGAAAGAGAGGTTGCAACGGTCAAGCATCAAATATCAATCATAAAACAAATTGTATTAAGAAAAATACAATGTCTAGAACATATGTTTTCCTGAAATGCAACCTCAAATCAAGTTATAGGACTCCTTGTGCCACAAAGAAATTCCAGCCTATTCCAAAAACAAAGAATCCAAGAAGTCAACTGAATAACAAAACGTGGGTCATGTGTGCTTTACCATTTACTATTTCCTGGACCACCATTGGAATATTAATACCACAATAAGATTCCCCTCCGATATAAAATGGATTAGATAGAAACTTAGGGAATGCTTCAAACCACTGCATCCAAGATTATAAACTGTACTGAGATTCACAAAAATCTATAGACTTGTAAAATATTATTTTGTAGTGTGATAGAACTGAAAACCTTTATGAGGAAAGTATGTATATCTGAAGTAGCCTTAAAATCTCCAGTCTTGTAATCTGTCGTTGTATTGGAGTAAGAAAAATCAGTCCCAACTCGAGAATCAACAAAAGGAATGTTGGAGACCTACATGTGCAAAACCATTCAAGGTTAATCCATTACAATAAAAATTTATACATTCAGTGGCATCCAAGTTAAGTCCAAGTTGGATGAGAAACAATTTAATAATGGCAAATTCCAAAGTGATGAAAGCAACAGAACATAAAAGTTGATAACAGAGATGCTTTATTAGTGACATAATCTAGTATGCTCACTTGACGAATGTTTGAAAGAGGGAAAAAAATTTGGTGCCCTAATTGAAAACATTTCATTATAACCATAGTGGCAGAGGCAAGAGCCTTGAACGCTAACCTTAGTCCAAGAGTGTGGATTGGGGATGAGCATGGGCAAACTCCCATAATTGTTACTGAGATAAAAACTCATTGGACCTGCAATAGGAGAAAAACTTTGGGATAAATATTGGAAGATATCTATCATTTTATTTTACAAATTTATAAAAATCACTATTATGTTCTGTTTTTCTCTACACAAGGATTGCATTAAAATATCCATCCACCCTGCATAGCCTTGCAAGTATAGCAAGTGCATTATCTTTTCACGATCAAAGCTGAACATTGAGTAGGTAATGTTTCAACCTTATGAAATCCATAATTTATTGATTTCCGTTATTCTTTGGTTTACAATGATATCTTAGTATTGCATAAGCCTAATTATAACAATAATTGACTTGGTTTTGGGTGCCAATTCAAACAACATGGGTAAAAGTGAGCTTACAGTTAGCCATTTGAACAAGCCGTTCCTATGGCCAGATTACACAATTTGAAAACTTAATATGTACAAGATCAAAATTCATTCAGTAAATGGAAACTTTGAGCATTGAAACAGAGAATAAGAACAAGAATTCCCATCGCTGACCAATCTCATAGACAAATCCAGTGAAACTGGTGCAACTAGGACCTCCCTAGCCAAAGAAGAAGTGGATCATTTGCTGGATTACTTTTTGACTTCACAAAATAGTAGAAAAGTTCTCTTCCATTGGCCTCACTCACTGTCACATACCTGCATGAATATGAAGAAAACACAAAGACTTTCATGCAGTTAATTGGTCATCCAATAGAATATAAGAGTGGTAGAATCACATCTTTAAGCACTCCATATAACAATTTTTGCTCCTTACTCTTCTACATATTTTGAACTCCATGCAACAATTTTGACTTTAATATTTTTTAGCTTCAATTGTCACCAAATTTATTAAGTATCCATAGAAATTAAACTCTGTTCAAACATATTCACAGTCTATGCATCACAATTAGAGATCTGTATATCTTTTATGTTTTTCTGTCTTTCTTTGTCATATAAGCATGCATTCTACAAGCTATGAACATTCTACAAGCTATGAACTCTTTGGTTATGTTCTTAATCTTTGCATAAATACACAGCTAATTGTTTATTTACAAACAGGAGCAAATTCATGCATGCTGTTTTTGAACATGACTGTGTTAATGAATAAATATTATTTCCAGTGAAAAATCTGGCACTTTGAATTTGTTACTTTCAATTATTGTTACATTTGAACATGGACTTTATTCATAAATAAATATACTTTACCTTGGATAGATATGGCACTTACCCAACATATATCTCATAACTAATATTGCCATGATATCCTGGAAAGGACTCCACTCTGGCATTTACAGGTGCTTCCTTGCAATTAAGCTAAAGTGAGGTGATAATCAGAGATATAATTACATGGGTAGTGAATAAATTAACCACAAATTGCATGGACTTCGTCAGGGAAGACATTGTTATGGAAATAGACCCAACCTCACTTCAATTACAAAGAAAACAGTGTGTCTATACATATATATTTCTCGAGTGCACTTCTAATAGGCCTCGAAATGCTTTGATATATATGGACAGTTCATTAAAGACAACGATAATTCTTATTTAAAATGATTCAGTTATTTTCATGATTCATTTGAACATTTAAAGATTATGTCAAATCGTACGTATCTCTATCAGTGTGAATATGCTCAGGCTAAGTCAACAGAATATTTTCTGCATTGCCCCTTCAAGATGATCAAACGTTATCTTCTCTATCTGCCATACATTTCAACCCGCCAGCCGATGTAAAGACTTCTGGTTGTATCCATGTAATGCCTGGAAAATAGCATCCACAACCATATCCTGGAGCTTATATGATTGCAGATTTTCTGAATACAAATTATATGTAATTTGATTTAAAATTTAAACTCATGAATTTGTTTTAAGATTTAAACTCATGAAGAGAAGGAGCTGTTTAATTTTGTGTGACAGAGTCCTCCTTTGGTCCAAATTGTTTTCAGAGTTTTTTTCCCTTTTCAGTTTAAGGCAATCCAAATAGTTTAACTGATGCAAATAATTATAGCTGATGCAGATAATGTGATAATGTGATTGAGAATAATGAAAGGGAAGGAGCTATTTGATTTCTATGTGAGAGAGCTTTTTTTTCCAAAGACCATGAGGTCATTTTCAGCCTATCCTGGTAAGCATGTTGTAGACGAACTGCCAGACTAGAGATTTTGCTCCTTGATCCAACAACCTGATCAATTATTTCTAATTTTTCGTCACTCTTGGTTAGGAGTTTTTGACTAGCCATGCAAGAAGTCAGACCATGAGACCATCTAGTAAAATTCCTAACAAACATAACATTGTTCATAGTCACCAACATATTTTGGAGAGGCCTGAATGAAGAAAGCTATGAATTTCAATTATTAGCAAAGAGTTTTGACCTTAATGTTCAAGGTTGGTTTAATACCTGCTTCATTTCCTGTCATAGCCAAGAAAGAGAGGTTGCAACGGTCAAGCATCAAAGTATCAATCATAAAACAAATTGTATTAAGAAAAATACAATGTCTAGAACATATGTTTTTCTGAAATGCAACCTCAAATCAACTTATAGGACTCCTAGTGCCACAAAGAAATTCCAGCCTATTCCAAAAACAGAGAATCCAAGAAGTCAACTAAATAAAAAAACATGGGTCGTGTGTGCTTTACCATTTACTATTTCTTGTACCACCATTGGAATATTAATACCACAATAAGATTCCCCTCCGACATAAAATGGATTAGATAGAAACTCAGGGACTGCTTCAAACCACTGCATCCAAGATTATAAACTGTACTGAGATTCACAAAAATCTATACACTTGTAAAATATTTTTTTGTAGCATGATAGAATTGAAAACCTTTATGAGGAAAGTATGTATATCTGAAGCAACCTTAAAATCTCCAGTCTTGTAATCTGTAGCTGTATTGGAGTAAGAAAAACCAGTCCCAACTGGAGAATCAACAAAAAGAATGTTGGAGACCTACATGTGCAAAACCATTCAAGGTTAATCCATTACAATAAAAATTTATACATTCAGTGACATACAAGTTAAGTCCAAGTTGGATGAGAAACAATTTAATAATGGAAAATTCCAAAGTGATGAAAGCAACAGAACATAAAAGTTGATAACGGAGATGCTTTATCAGTGACATAATCTAGTATGCTCGCTTGACGAATGTTTGAAAGAGGGAAAAAAATTTGGTGCCCTAATTGAAAACATTTCGTTATAACCATAGTGGCAGAGGTAGGAGCCTTGAATGCCAACCTTAGTCCAAGAGTATGGATTGGGGATGAGCGTGGGCAAACTCCCAGAATTGTTACTAAGATCAAAACTCATTGGACCTGCAATAGGAGAAAAACTTTGGGATAAATATTAGAAGATCTCTATCATTTTATTTTACAAATTTCTAAAAATCACTAGTATGTTCTGTTTTTCCCTACACAAGGGTTGCACCAAAATAGCCTGCCACCCTGCCTAGCCTTGCAAGTCTGGCAAGTGCATTATCTTTTCACGATCATTGCTAAACATTGAATAGGTAATGTTTCAAGAGTATGAAATCCATAATTTATCGATTTCCGTTACTCTTTGGTTTACAATGATATCTTAGTATTGCATAAGCCTAATTATAACAACAGTTGACTCGGTTTTGGGTGCCAATTCCAACAACATGGGTAAAGTGAGCTTACAGTTAGCCATTTGAACAAGCCGTTCCCATGGCCAGATTACACAATTTGAAAACTTAATATGTACAAGATCAAAATTCATTCAGTAAATGGCAACTTTGAGCATTGAAACAGAGAATAAGAGCAAGAATTCCCATAGCTAACCAATCTCATAGACAAATCCAGTGAAATCGGTGCAACCAGGACCTCCCTCAAGCCAAAGAAGAAGTGGATCATTTGCTGGATTACTTTCTGACTTCACAAAATAGTAGAAAAGTTCTCTTCCATTGGCCTCACTAACTGTCACATACCTGCATGAATATGAAGAAAACACAAAGACTTTCATGCAGTTAATTCGTCATCTAATAGAATATAAGAGTGGTAGAATCACATCTTTAAGCACTCCATATAACAATTTTCGCTCCTACTCTTTTACATATTTTGAACTCCATGCAACAATTTTGACTTTAATATTTTTTTAGCTTCAATTGTCACCAAATTTATTAAGTATCCATAGAAATTAAACTCTGTTCAAACATATTCACAGTCTGTGCATAACAATTAGAGATCTGTATATCTTTTATGTTTTTCTGTCTTTCTTTGTCATATAAGCATGCATTCTACAAGCTATGAACATTCTACAAGCTATGAACTCTTTGGTTATGTTCTTAATCTTTGCATAA